>DF360131.1:20530-32229 GCA_000787875.1 Solanum virginianum | reverse complement strand
CCAAAAGGAAATGCATATGACTAGGTCGTTGGGGCCACATTGTCTAAAGTATGAGATATGATGATACTTTAATTTTCATAGTATAAAAGCCTCTAGATAAGGAAAAGTATCTGATAAGGGTTGGGATAGGGCCCGCCTCAACTAACTATATAATACAAAAATATAAACTCTAGACACACAAGCTCCGAAGCAACCTGGAGATTGGTAACAACAGCTGGATATCCTGTACTTCTACTAGGGAGAGCTACTAGCACCTGTACCTGCAGCATAAAATGCAGGTCCCCCGTAAAGAACGTTAGTACGAGATAATATACTTAATCTATAAGGAAGGAAAAACTGTATACTAAGTAACAACTCAAATGAAACTATGCACTGGTGTAAGGATAAAAGACCACCTTTAGTTATAGTGTGGTATCATGTACTTTATGTTCTTTTAATAACTTTACCTTTACTGTATAATCTGTGCACAACATGTAACACAAATGACTAGCTGATCAGTGGAAAATATATATCAAGATCGGCCCCTGCTAGGCTTTACCTTACACCCCTAGGGCTACCCCCCGTAATGGGATCGACCCTGGCTAGGTGATTCTTCCACCCCTCGGGTTACCACTTATCAATAACCAATATACTTTACTTTATCTTTCAATTACCTTTGAGATGATTCTTTTTGTGGTCATAATATTAGAGCTATAGGACTGTAGATATAGCACGTGACACATAAATAATCATACAAGACAATACGACAATGAAAAGAGTAAGTTACAAAAATAATGAAATGCATATGAGATGAAACAACTCGTGAACTTTATTTAGCAGCAAGAACCCATGTAACTTGGTATGCACGTATGTGTGCAGATTTGAAGGTGACTATGTATGGGAGTATATGAACATATGAAAGAGTGGAGACATGGTTAATAGTTGTGTCACAGTTGGTAAGTGCCTTTATGTGCCAAGGAAGAATCTAGATTTCATGCCAAGTAATACGTAATCAAGTAGCCTTATATACCTTACTGTAGGACCTCGCTATTACCTCAGGATAACCTTCCCTTCCTCTAACTATTTATCTACAATAGTAGGTGATAAAACTAGCATTACCAGCCAATAGATACATCTTGGCAGTCTAATCTCATAAAAAACAACACACGGGCAGCAAGCGTATAATTATAAACCTGAGCATATTCGTTCAACCTTTCCGCCTCTAATCATATTTTCTAATACACATTTTCATATACATATCATGTGCAGCCTATTTTAGTGCCACAACAATCTTACAACAGCCCACAAAGCACAACATATAGCAATTATACATAACATACAAATAGCCGACATAACATTACGTCGTCTAGCTATGTTCAAAGTCAACAATCCCAAATCTATTTTAACTTCAACCAAACTATATACAACATACTCACACATAAAATCAGCCTTAAAACAGTCCAAAAATAGTACCAAAGTAGATGGAGGTCATGGAACAACTCCCAACTACCAGCCCACAAGTTCGTACTAAGCACACAATTGCGATATCATATAAGAACTCACTTTTCCGGACTGTAAAAATGGTGCAACAACCTTTCTACATCCTTATAGAACCAAAACTCATTAAGAACAACAACCTTCCTTCATAATCAATCCAACCAAGAAGAGAAAAGCTCCCAAATAATCAACTAAAGTGTACAATAATTTTGGAACACATGCTGTCCAAAATTTTAGCACAAATAATACCAGCCTACTTCTCTTGTTTTTCATGAAAAACCATAATACATACACAACTCTAATTACTTATCTTTACCTTCAAGGTTGAGGGCCTCTTTAAGAAGCCTAAAAGCTTCTTGTGGCTGCTTTACAAAGTCAAGAAAGAATAACAAATAACCCTTGTGAAAGCTGAAATTTTCCAAGTCTAAGAATGACTTAAAGGTGCCGTATGCAACCCTTTTAAAGGATTTCTTTGGCCGACTTTCTTTTATATTTTAGACCTTATGTTATCAAGTTAGTAATGTACCATTTTCTCCCTTTCACTTGGGCCTTATTGGGTTGCAAACTGATGGGCCTTGGCTGCCCATTTTGCCCCTTTCTCCTTACTTAGTTTGGGGCCAAATTATTAAGTCAGTTGTAATGTACTTGGACCCTTTTTCTATTCTTCTTGGGCTATAAATAATGTCCATTTATGATGCTAAAATGTGGGCTCAAGTCATACCCTTAGCCCGAACTTTATTCATTATCGAACTTAGATAGATTCGACATCCGGCCTCGTCTTCGTCTAGCTAGCAAATTTAAGCTAAGCAAGTAAGTGACTCACCTGCTAGCTTCCTAAGTCTTACAAGCACCACACTTCTCTCACTTCATTTAATGCCGCGATCTCATTAATTTTACTTAAAACTTATATACACTCACTCGTCGTAAATGTTAGATGTACACATCATACTCTACTTTGAGATTCAAGCACTTTTAAAAATTAGCACTAATTTGACCAAGCTATATCATTTTTCATTTGCATAAAACTTGTACACACGAGATGTGGGGTGTTACATATGACTCTTGCTATGGGGGCAATTCGGGACTTAGGATCATCCACATTTCCACGAGGGCCAAGACATGTCCCGGGCTCACCCTCAAAGTAAATAACATAAATGGAAGCAATATAGGTAGAGGAATAGAGGATTGTTCTTGGAAGATAGGTCTCACCACAACAATGTCTCAATTCTGATCTATCGTCAAACGATGGATGAAAGTAATCTCCGGTCCCTACATGGTGAGAGCATATCGGTAAAAGTACGCGTTAGTACGTTTAAATGTACTAAGTATGCAGGGTGCAATGTATGTAACTTAACAAAACCTGCATATAATGTTAGATGGCAAGGGCACATAATAGGAAAAGTTTTATATATCAAGAGAGTAGTATACAATATGCTATGAAATTCATGATGCATGAAGTGCAAATGATGCTCATACATATAGTGGGGATGTGACCTCAACCGACATAAGTAAGACCAAGCGAGCTATTACTTAGAATCCCTGATGAAATCCCTCATCGGTAAAGAGGTAAACCATACTTCACCTTATGGGCATCCCGATTTCGTATGAAGCAACCTTCCTTACGGGCGTCCCCATTTTGGATAAGATTTTCACATATAATATATCATATCAATTCTTTTCCTTATGGGCATCCTATTTCAGAGGCAACTTTCCATATGGGCATCCCTATTTCGGAAAGGACTAATGCTAGGCACATAGTTCAAGAAAAGGGAGAGGGCCCTTGGGGATAGCCCAAACACCCCCAATCAATCGATGCTAAGTTGTCATCCCATAAGAATACATATGCCTATATATTAACATGCTTTTAGAGAGACAATAATCATTTCCAAACCCATTTCGATGCATTCTTAGGCTTAAAGGCCAAATATCATTCATAATAATTCATACTTAGGTTCAAATGCCAAAAAATTTAATTTCATAGTCATAATACTCATGCATAGGAATGACCCATTTATATACAAGATGGTGTAAGCACTCAAAATACTCAAAAAGCCATAATCATAGACATGTATGTGATCACTTTCTTTTCATAACCAATATCTTATCAGAATCATATCATATCATAGAAAATAATTGGGCTTAACCCACTTCATAATTTCCATAATAATCCAATGTCATGAATGTAAATGCCATGAATGATGTGAGAAAAGCATGGGTAATTAAGATTCAATCCAAAAGTCAATTATATAATATGAAATTCAAATGAAAGCATCATTAGATCCACATTTAAAATCATAGTATAATCACCCATGTATAAATAAGCTTGAAAAGGGACATCTATATTCAAAATCTTGTAAATTCAATGTAAATCATCATAATAGGGCTTAAAGTAACTTAAAATCATCAAATATGTACAGTCCATACATCAATTTAATTTAATAAATCAAAATAATGAAAACCCAAATGTTAAGTAATCTTAATTTCATGGAAAATTATTTGAAAAGATTTGGGTCTCCTTGATTGGAAGGAATCAAGGATCAAACCTACATACCTTCACCAAGATAAAGAAACCCCAAAGAATTTGAAGAAGAATTGAGTTCCCTAGCTCAAGTGTTGAAATCTCCAAGAGTTGTTGCGTAGAAGGCTTTTGAGAGGATTCAAAATATGAGGAGTGATTTTGAATGTTTAAAATAGGTTTTAGGTCTTTAGATGACCATGGAATAGCACTGGAGTGCCCAAAAGACCAATAGAAATAATTATATTTACAAAAGTGCCATTAATGAATCAGATAGAAATTTTGGTCGAAGTCACTTCACTGACGGCTTCATGGGCCATGTGGCATTCACAGTCCGTGAACTTGCCCATGAAATCACACTTAGCAAAAATTCTGGAAGTTGGAACTTGGCTCAATACTTAGAAATTTGTAACATCAAGGTGAGTCCTACGGTTGGGGAAACAGCCCGTGAGCCACACCATGGTTCGTGGGGATGGACGTGGCACCAACCTTAGCCATACACTCCCCACGCCAATGTTGAAGACCCTACGTTAGCCCAGCCAGCTCATCATCCTCACTACGGTTCATGTGTTGAGCCGTGGTGCCATATTTGGCTACAAAAAACATGTCTCCGCACTAAGATTGCACCAGACTTACGATTTTCCTCACCCTTAAAGGCTATACGGCTAGTGCCACTGGTAGTACCCCAATACTTAGGCCAAAAATGGCTATTTCAGGCTCAAGGTTGTTCCCATAGATCATGAGAAGCCTCACTACCCGTGAAGGTACCCGTGTGGCAACACTGCACAAGAGGGTCGTACGAAAATGGGTATTACTTCTTCATCTAAACTCGAAATGAGGTGAAATAATATGCGTCGGAATGCTAATTTAAATAGATTTAATTTGATAGGTTGTGGGCTACCTAATTCATTTTGTGCTAAGAGATATGCCCATTTAAAGTTGACCCTTCTATCGGTACTTATGAAAAAACTTAGCCAATTAAATTCCTTTGAACTTGACTTGATGTAGGAGACCCATGATAAACTTAACCAACATAAATAAGCTTGAATTAAAGGTTTGAAGGTGAACTTAGATCGAGGTTGGATGTTCCATAAGGTGTCACCTTGGCCTAGAACTTTCTGAAACCAAATCTCAAGCGTCACTAAAGTTATAAAAAATCTAGGTTCTTACATCATCTCCCCTTTGGGAACATTCGTCCTCGAATATGGAAGAACAGGTCTTGAAAGGTTTGAATTAGAACATGAAACTTCCAATCACATGGTACAATGCATAATTCATCATTTGAAAATCATTGCATCATTAAAACTCATATCAAAACGTATTCAAATCATTTCAACATCATGAGAATAAATTATTTTTCGTGCACATGTATGTATGTCATGTCATGAGACTCAAAAGTGAAAGAGTTAGGACCATTGAGATAAGGAAGAACCTAATATCATAGTCTTGAGTAGATTGGAAAGGATAGAGGTATTGTCGCATCATACTTGATCCCACTTCCCACATAGCATTTTCCATATGTTGATCCTCGTTGCGAAGCCTCTCATCCACTTATCCATCCAAGATCTCAATCGGAACTTTCTCAGAAGACAAGTTCTCCCCAACCTCAATGCCTTCTAAAGGCACAATAGCACTAGCATTACCAACCAACTTCCTCAACTTAGACACCTAGAGGACCGAATGAATAAAACTCAAACCCGGGTGCAAATCCAATCCATAAGCCATATTCTCAAATTGCTCCACAATCTCATAAGGACCTATATACCGAGAACTTCACTTGCCTTCTTTCCCAAAACAAATCATAACCTTCATAGGAGCAACCTTCATATAATTCCCAATCACCAATACGAGACTCATGATCCCTATTTCCAATATCCAATTAAAACTTTTGATGACTTCGAACCATTTTCAACTTTTTCCTAACAATTTTCACTTATCCCATAGCCTCCAACCCTAAATTAGGGCCCGTAGAAGTCATTCCATCTAGCTCAAACCATTCCACCAAAGACCTACACCTTTTAACACATAAAGCACCAAACGGTGCCACACCAATGCTAGAATGAAAGCTATTGTTGCAAGCCAACTCCATAGGTGGTAGATGACCATCCTAATTAACCGTGAATTCCAACACACAAGACCTCGACATATCCTCAAACGTTTGAATCATTCTCAACATCGAAAGTAATCTCAACTGATAAGAAATGACCCAACTTAGTCCTCCGATCAACAATACCCCAAAATGAATCAAACTGCCTTCGGGTCCAAGGCAAACCAACCACAAAATCCATATTTGTCTCATCCCACTTCCAAGTAGAAATTTCAATATCTTGAGCCAAACCACCGGGTCTTTGGTGTTCTACCTTCGTTTGTTGACAATTAGAGCATTTAGATACAAAATTGACTACATCCTTCCTCATACCATGTGACCAATACATTTCTCTCAAACCTTAATACCTCTTTATAAATCTCGGGTGATTAGAATAATGAGAGTTATGGGCTTTACTTATGATCATATCCTTATGATCATCAATGTCTGAAACATATAATCGATCTTGGTACCGAATTACACCATCTTCCCCCTGGGAGAAAACCTCTATCTTATTTTTGGCAACCAACCTCTTCAACACAACCAACGATGGATCTAGATCTTGCCTAGCTCTTATATCAAGAGCCACCAAGGATTCAACCCTATTTTGAACATGAATTCCTCCATCATTAGAGCCGGCCAACTTGACACCCAATCTCGCCTAACAGTAAACATCTTTAGCAAACTCCTCCTACCCTTCACCCCCATAAGCCACACTTCCCATAGATAGTCCACTAAGAGCACTGGTTATAATATTTGCCTTGTGGGGATGATTTCATACACTCACGTTGTAGCCCTTTTGGAGTTCCAACCTTCTCATTTGCCTGAAGTTAAGGTCCCTTTGAATGAACTTATATTGCAAACTCTTTTGGCTGGTGAAAATGTCCATATACACCCCATGCAATCAGTGTCTCACACATTTTCAAGGCAAATACCATTATTACTAACTCAAGATCATGAGTTATGTACTTATGCTCATGAACCTTCAATTGCCTTGATGCATAAGCTATCACCCTACCATGTTGCATAAGTACACCACCTAACCCAATCCGAGAAGCATCATAACACACCACTAACTCATGTAAGCCATCTGATAAAGTCAAAATAAGAGCCCATGTAAACCGATCTTTCAATGCCTGAAAACTCTTTTCATACCCATCCGACCATGTAAACTTGGCCTTCATTTGAGTTAACTTGGTCAGTGGAGATGAAATAGGTGAGAAACCTTCAATAAACCTTCCATCATAACCAGTCAACCAAATAAAACTTCGAATATTTGGAGGAAAAAGCTTGCTAAACCATGCACACCCTTCACCAACTCTCGTCTAACCTCATCTATAAGATCAGCTACAACATCTTCCTTGCCTGGATTACGTTATGAGCTCAAAGTGACTCTTCATATCCGGTAGAGAGGGATGGAGACAGAAAATCATAAGACACGCTCCATGGCACGATGTGAATCATGAAAAGTGAAACAATTCCTAAAATGCCTTGTAGTCTCCTAACCATATATGTGACGTGCTTCATATCCATGAATAAGACTCTACTTGACATGACATGTTGGATTCCAAGGACCATTTATAAACCTAGTGCTCTGATACCATCTCTGTCACAACCCAAACCTCGGGTCTAGGAGTAACACGATGAATAGGAACCCGAGAGTCCCCAAACAAGCCTCAAAGTACCAAAATTTACATCATCAATTTGAAAGCACATTCAAATAAATATATAGTTCTAAGGGATGGGAAAGTAGGACTCATGTTATGGGGATATCTTAGGAAAGGGATTAGCATGGATTCACATAGCATATAGATGACTCACGCTATGGGGATAATTTAGGACTTAAGATCTTCCATATTTCCATATCAAATATATATATATATATATATCATAATTCCCATTATTAAACCATAACAGTCATATCCAAAGGATAACCATAATCATAAAGTTCAAATATAACACATAGAGCTGACGAGAGTCTACAAGATGTCCAACAATGCCTCTAGTCATAAGATAGAACGGGGGCCAAGACATGTCCTGGGCTCACCCTCAAAGTAAATAACACAAATTGAAGCAATATAGGTAGAGGAATGGTGGAAGTTGACCCTTCTATTGGTACTTGTGAAACAACTTAGCCAATTAAATTCCTTTGAACTTGACTTGATGTGTGAGACCCAAGATGACCTTTACAGGACTTACTACAACAATGTCTCAATTCTGATCTGGCGTCAAACAGTGGATGAAAGTAATCTCTGGTCACTACATGGTGAGAGTATGCAGGCAAAAGTATACATTAGTACGTTTAAATATACTAAGTATGCGGGGTGCAATGCATGTAACTTACCAAAACCTGCATATAATGTTAGATAGCAAGGGCACATAGTATAGGAAGAGTTTTATATATCAGGAGAGTAGTATACAATATGCTATGAAATTCATGATGTATGAAGTGCAAATGATGCTCATATATATAGTGGGGATGTGACCTCAATTGACATAAGTAAGACCAAGCAAGCTATTACTTGGAATCCTGATGAAATCCCCTCATCGATAAAGAGGTGGTCTACTTGCCAAGGTAAACCATACTTCACCTTACGGGCATCCGTATTTCGTATGAAGCAACATTCCTTACAGGCATCCATATTTTAGATAGAATTTTAACAATATCATATCAATTCTTCTCCTTACAAGCATCCCCATTTCGGAAGCAACTTTCCTTATGGGCATCCCCATTTTATAAAGGACCTATGTTAGGCACATGGTTTAAGGAAACGGAGAGGGCCCTTGGGGATAGTCCTAACGCCCCCAATCCATCGGTGCTAAGTCATCATCCTACAAGAATACATATACTTATATATTTACATGCTTTCAAAGAGAAAATAATCATTTCCAAAACCATTTCAATGCATTCTTAGGATTAAAGGCCAAATATCATTCATGATAATTCATACTTAGGCTCAAATGTCAAAATTCATAATTTCATAGCCATAATACTCATGCATAGGAATAACCCAGTTATATACAAGATGGTGCAAGCACCCAAAATGCTCAAAGAGCCATAATCATAGACTTGTATGTGATCACGTTCTTGTCATAACTAATATCTTATCAAAATCATATCATAGAAACATAATTGGGCTTAACCCACTTTATAATTTCCATAATAATCCAATATCATGAGTGTAAATGTGATGAATGATGTGAGGGAAACATGGGTAATTAAGATTCAATCCAAAAGTCAATAATATAATATGAAATTCAAATGAAAACATCATTAAATCCACATTTAAAATCATAGTATAATCACCCATGTATAAACAAGCCTTGAAAAGGGACATGCATATTCAAAATCTCATAAATTCAATGTAAATCATCATAATAGGGCTTAAAGTACTTAAAATAATCAAATATGTACAATCCATATATCAATTTAATTTAATAAATCAAAATAATGAAAACCCACATGTCAAGTAAGCTTAATTTCATGAAAAATTGCTTGAAAAGATTTGGATCTCCTTAATTGGAAGGAATCAAGGATCAAACCCACATAACTTCACCAAGATAAAGAAACCCCAAAGAATTTGAAGAAGAATTGAGTTCCCTAGCTCAAGTGTTGAAATCTCCAAGAGTTGTTGTGTGGAAGGCTTTTGAGAGGATTTAAAATATGAGGAGTGATTTTGAATTTTGAAATAGGTTTTAGGTCTTTAGATGACTATGGAATAACATAGGAGTCCTCAAAATACCAATAGAAATAATCAAATTTATGAAAATTCCATTCATGAATCAGATAGAAATTTTGGTCGAAGTCACTTCACTGACGGCTTCACAGGCCGTGTGGCATTACACGGTCCGTGAACTTGCTTGTGAAACCACACTTAGCAAAAATTCTAGAAGTTGGAACTTGGCTCAACACTTAGAAATTTTTAACACCAAGGTGAGTCCCATGGTTGGGTAAATGACCCATGAGCCTCACCACGGTTTGTGGGGCTGGGTGTGGCACCAACCTTAGACAAAAACTCCCCACGCCAACCTTGAAGACCCCACGTTTTCCCAGACGGCTTGTCACCCTCACTACAGCTCTTGTGGTGAGCTGTGGTACCACACTTGGCCACAAAAATCATGTCTCCACACCAAGAGTGTACCACACTTACGATTTTTCTCACCTTTAAAGGCCATACAGCTAGTACCACTGGTCGTACCTCAATATTTAGTCCAAAAATGGCCGTTTTACTCTCAAGTATGTTACTACAGATCATAAGAAGCCTCACTACCTATGAAGGTGCTCGTGTGGCAACACTACACAGGAGGGTCTTATGAAAATGGGTATAACATCTTCATTCAAACTCGAAATGAGGTGAAACCAAGAGCGTTGGAAAGATAATTCAAAGAGCTTTAATTTGATAGTTCATGGGCCAGCCAGTTCATATTTTGCTAAGAGATATTCCCATTTAAAGTTGACCCTTCTATTGGTACTTGTGAAACAACTTAGCCAATTAAATTCCTTTGAACTTGACTTGATGTGTGAGACCCAAGATGACCTTTACCAACATAAATAAGCTAGAATGGAAAGTTTGAAAGTAAACTTAGATCGAGTTTGGAGGTTCCACAAGGTGTCACCTTAGCCCAAAACTTTCCGAACCAAATCTCAAGCATCACTAAAGTTATAAAATATTCGGGTCCTTACAAGGCCATGGAACTTTCTATGGGCCATAAATAGGCCCATAGGTGACTTTTGACAATTTTTTAAGAAAGGTTAATTTGGTCCTTTTTCACCCTTTCTAAGCCTAGAATTGACATTTTTACATCTAAACAAAGCCCTAAACATGTCAGATTAATCTTTTTACGCTAAAAAACTCCCTCAAATGTAGAAGCATGATTTTAAGAGAGAAAAAAGGCTAGGGTTTGAACACAAACTTGAGAATTCTTTCAAGTACTTCAAGTTTCAAAACTTCCATATATGTAAGGCTAACCAAAATATGGATTCTGTTCTCCCATATACCCTATAACCCAAATTGATGGTGATGTGAGTAACTTGAGTCTCCCATGAAAGTTTCTTGAAAGTTTTTCTTAAATTCTAATTTATTTCTACACAATTTTGCATGAATTACCATTTTTATAAATTAAATACTTAAATTAGATAATTTTTCCATAATACATGAACCCTTGCATAATTTTTTATTATTCTTACATATTTTGCTTTCATGAGCATGCATGAGCATAATTTGAGCCTAAATAGTTTATGGAGTCCCTAAATGCTTTAATTCTACAATTATTCTTCTAAATGGTATGAGTTAGAATGATGCATGATTGAGTCCTGATGGGTCAAGATTTGAACCTAAAAGTGATATAACCAAAAAGGTTGATAGTTCATGTGATGAGTTGAGTTGATGAATGTCCAATGAAACTAGATGACTGAGTTAACCATAGGGTTGATCTCTTATGAGAATATTGAGTCTTGGAAGGAGTATTAAGAACTGAATTGAGTAAGAGTAAGTCCAACTCAAACTCAATAACTATGTAGCCAACGTTAGGAGAGGATTGAACTGTAAAACCAAATATTTCCTATTATCCCAAAATGAGTACTTGATGTTACCTATTTTGGATCCACTGATGGGATGTCCT
>DF360131.1:3158-20471 GCA_000787875.1 Solanum virginianum | reverse complement strand
ATGTCCTATATCCCCGGAAGGGTATTGGATGGATGTGGCAATGACATCACTTCATTGTATCATCACCGACTTATAAGTGATGGTTGTCAGTTAGAGTAATTCCCAAATAGGCCTTGATAGTACTCAAACTACATTCTTACTTAAGACTCTTGATATGATGATTGAGTTTCCATTTTCTTGAGTTGAGTTATCTAAGATGATGTTATTCTTCCTTTACATGTTTCTTTCCGCCATTTTACATACTCATATATTCTACGTACTGATATCTATTTGGGCCTTCATCTTTTCATGATGCAGAGACAGGTACTAACGGTCATCAACAGACGTCCCGTAAGGACCTATTTGCTTTTAGTTGATTGGTGAGCCCTCCCCTGCTCTCGGAGGATATTCTAACTTTGAGTTTAGAATTACTTTATTCTATTTTAAGGTAGCCATGGGTCTATCATTGGCACCATTTAGTCAGATATTTAGAGCCTTCATAGACTAGACTGTTGATGTGATGATTGGATGTTATTATTGACTTGTTTCTTTCACACTAGTGTTACTTAGTAGATAGATAGATTATCTAGCCTTTGGCCTTTATTTATCATTTGTCAGTTTTTTCTTTAAATATTCTTATTCATGGACGTATTTCACTACTTGAATATGATTGAATAAATGTAATGAGGGCGAGTGGTTTGCTTAGGGACTAGCAATAGTCTCAGAGTGCCAGCCACACCAAGGGTACCCTCCCAGGACATGATAAACTTGGTATTAGAGCACAGAGTTCAAGAGTCCTAGGGAGTCTATGAAGCCATGTCTAGTAGAGTCTTGTTTTTGGGTGTGTTATGCACTATACTTCATAAGTAGAAGGCTATAGGACATTAGGAATTATTTCACTTCCTTGTATTCTGAGTTCGTGCGATAGAGTTAAAAACTCTACAAAGCTCTCTTCTAACTCATGCATTATGCACTTGCAGATTATGCCTCCAAAACTTACCATTATCCAGAGGAATGCTTCAGCCAACAATGCTGTGAATTCTACTTCAGAGGTACCTACTCAAATGGAAATGAGGGGTCGAGGTCGACCAACCAAAGCCACTAATTTTCCACAGACACCTACTGCTCCACTTGTTCCTACCATAGAGCTGACTTCAGAGGAGCTATCACCATGTTCACTCAACTAGTAGCTACGCAGCATAGGAACTAGAGTTCACAGACTCCTAGTTCTAATTCTCAAGAGCTAACAACTTCAACCAGACTGAGACATTTTTTGAGGATGAACCCACCAGTCTTCATAGGGTCTAAGGTTGAAGAGGACCCCCATAATTTTATTGATGAGATGTGGAAGGTGTTGAAAGCCATGGATGCAACAAAAATTGAGGGAGTTAAACTTGCTTCCTATCAACTCAAAGATGTGGTAAATGTCTAGTACAATCAATGGGAAGAAAGTCGAGGTCAGGATATTGAGCTTGCCATTTGGGATGACTTCGAGAGTGCCTTTCTTGATCATTTCTTTCCACAAGAGTTGAGGGAAGCGAAGGTTGAGGAGTTTGTTAACTTGAAGTAGGAAGGGATGACCGTCCAAGAATATGGCCTCAAATTCATACAACTATCCAGGTATGCTCTAGATATGGTTCCTGATGTGAGGTCTAAGATGAGAAAGTTCATATCCAGCTTAGGCAAGCATGTGAAAAAAGAGTGCGAAGCGACATTGCTAATTTCGGATGGACATCTCTAGGCTTATGGTCAATGTGCAACAACTTGAGAAAGACAAGAAGAGGGATATAGAGGGGCACTTGAGTAAAAAGTATAAGTTAGAAGGGCATGCGCCTTGCCAACATAAGCAAGGTAAGGGGTCAGGTCCTATTTTTAGAAGAGGTCTTCAAACTATGCACCATCTTCAGCAAGTGCACTAGCTCAGCATAACAAGTATGATTTGAAGTCTTAGGGCTATTAGAATTTCAGAGCTTAGGGTTCTAAATCCTAAGCTAGTATGACTCAAGGTTCGAGAGGGAAACCACAATGTGGCAAGTGTGATAAACTCCATCTAGGTAAGCATTGTGAGGGCACAAATACTTGCTATAGGTGCCAACAAAGTGGCCTCTTCTAAAATGAGTAGTAATAAAGCTCAGTCTTCAGCAGTACCACAGTGAGGTGCCACAACTAATATGGGCAAGGTTATAGACCATCTGTATGCGATGGGGAATCGATAGGATCAGGAAGTTACACCAGATGTTGTCATGGGTATGCTTCGAGTCTTTTCATATGATGTGTATGTCTTGCTTGACCTAGGTGCCAGTTTATCATTTGTAAATCCATATGTGGCTAATATTTTGAGATCCTTCCTGAATGTCTTCTTAAACTCTTCAGTGTTTCTACTCCTACTGGTGAATCCATTCTAGTTGAAAGGATATATCGAGATTGCATAGTATCTATCTTCATAAAGATACTTTGGCAGACTTAGTTAAGTTAGAGATGATTGACTTTAATGTAACTCTTGTCATGGGTTGGCATCACGCCTATTATGCCTCTGTTGATATAGAACCTAAACTATCAAATTCCAATTCTTAAATGAGCCTATTATAGAGTGGAAGGGTAATTCTGCAGTGCCCAGGGGTAAGTTTATTTCCTACCTTAGGGCCAAAAAATTAATCTCTAAAGGATGTATCTATCAACTCGTGCAAGTTAAGGCTGATAATGTAAAATCTCCACCCTTGGAGTAAGTTTTAGTTGTCAATGAGTTTCCTGATATTTTTCCTGATGATATGCCTAAATTCCCTCCTGATATGGAGATTGACTTTGGGATCGATGTTCTCCCTAATAACCTACCTATCTTATCTCTATTCTCCTCGATACCCAGCTGATCTCTATCCCTCCACATAGAATGGCTCTTGTAGAGTTGAAAGAACTGAAAGAGCAATTGAAAGATCTTTTAGACAAGGGATTTATTAGGCCGAGTGTCTCACCATAGGGTGCCCGATCCTTTTTGTACAAAAGAAGAGTGGTTCCCTTAGTATGTGTGTAGATTACTGCCAGTTGAATAAGGTAACCATCAAGAAAAATGTCCACTTCCGATGATTAATGACTTATTCGACCAACTTTAGGATGCCATTGTTTTCTCCAAGATAGAACTCAGACAGGTTATCACCAGTTGAAGGTAAGAGAATATGACATCCCAAAGATGACTTTTTGAACCCAATATGGTTACTTTGAGTTTCTAGTAATGTCCTTTGGATTTTCAAATACTCCTGCCGCATTCATGGACTAAATGAATAGAGTATTTGGATGGTACCTTGATATGTTCATGATTGTGTTCATCGATGATATTTTCGTGTACTCTAGAGATGAGGAAGAGCATGTCGTTCACCTCTCAATTGTTCTTCAGACCCTCAGGGATAAGGAGTTGTATGCTAAATTTTCAAAATGTGAGTTTTGGCTTAAGTTGGTGTTATTGTTAGGCCATGTTGTTTCAGGTGATAGTATTTGAGTGGATATGTAGAAGATTGAGGTAGTTATGAACTGGCCTAGACCCACCTCTCCAACTGACATGAGGAGTTTTTTGGGTTTGGCTGGTTACTATCGTAGCTTTGTTGAGGGATTCTCTTCTTTATCCTTGCTATTGACTAAGCTGACTCAAAATAAAGCTAAGTTTCTGTGGTCTGATGAGTGTGAGAAGAGTTTTCAAGAGTTGAAAATGAGATTAATGACTGACTCTACCTAAAGGGATGGATGATTTTATGATCTATTATGATGCTTCCAGAGTTGGATTGGGATGTGTTTTGATGCAGAGAGGTAAGGTCATAGCCTATGCTTATAGACAACTCAAGAACCACGAGAGGAACTATCCAACTCATGAATTAGAATTTACTGCGGTGGTGTTTGCACTCAAGATTTGGCACTAACTTATCTGGAGTGCATATTGATATGTTCACAGACCATAAGAGCCTGCAATATGTATTCACCCAGAAAGAGCTTAACTTAAAGCAGAGGAGATGGCTTGAGTTGCTCAATGACTACCACATGAGCATCCTCTACCATCTAGGTAAATCTAATATGGTTATTGATGCACTTAGCAGGTTATCCATGGGGAGCACCACCCATGTAGAGGAAGAGAAAAAGGACTTGGCCAAAGAGGTTCATCGACTAGCACAATTGGGAGTTCAACTAGATGAGTCGGGTGAAGGAGGAGTTCTTGTACATAATGGGTTTGTATCATCTCTAGTAATAGAGGTGAAGGAGAAATAAGATAAAGATCCTATTTTATTTATAGTTGAAGGCGGATGTGCATAAGCAAAAGGTGATGGCTTTCGCCAAAGAGGGAGATGGAGTATTGTGGTATCAAGGCTGATTGTGTGTTCCAGATATTGATGATGTTTATGAAAGGATCATGGTAGAGGTCTATAATTCTAGATATTACATCTATCCAGGGTCTACTAAGATGTACTAGGACTTGACAGAAGTCTACTGGTGGAGTGGAATGAAGAAAGGCATTGCTGAGTTTATTTCCAAGTGCCTAAATTGCTAATAAGTTAAAGTTAAGCACCAAAGGCCATGTGGAGTAGCTTAGAATCTTGAGATTCTAGAGTGAAAGTGGGAGATGATTAACATGAACTTCATCACAGGTTTACCGAGGTCCTATAGAGAGCATGACTCAATTTGGGTGATAGTTGATCGGATGACTAAATATGCACACTTCTTAGCGGTAAAGATGACAGACACTGCATAAGATTATGCCCGATTATATATAAGGGAGATTGTCAGATTGCATGGAGTTCCTTTGTTCATCATATCAATAAAAGGGCTCAATTCACTGCCCAATACTAGAAGTCCTTTCAGAAAGGCTTGAGTTTAAAGGTGAACCTTAGTATTATTTTCCACCCTTAGACTGATGGTCAGGAAAAGTGGATGATACAGACTTTGAAGGATATGTTGACAGCTTGCATCATTGACTTCAAAGGTAATTGGGATGGCCACTTGCCTTTGATTGAGTTTGCCCATAACAACAACTTTTATTCGAGCATTCAAATGGCTTCTTATGAGTCCCTCTATGGGAGGAGATATAGATCATGGATTGGATGGTTCGAGGTAGGTGAAGTAGGATTGATTAGGATAAACTTGGTTCACCAAGCTATGAAGAAGGTAAATATTATCCAAAAGAGATTGAGAACTACACAAAGTCACCAGAAGTCCGACACTGATGTCAGGATAAGGGACTTAGAGTTCGAAGTGAACGATGGGTATATTTGAAAGTGTCACAAATGAAGGGTGTAATGAGATTTGGGAATAAGAGGAAGTTGAGTCCTCAATACATTGGTACCTACCAAATTGTGAAGGGAGTGGGAAACATAGCCTATGAATTGGAGCTACCACCAGAGTTGGCAGCCATCCATCTAGTCTTTCACATTTCTATGCTTAAGAAGTATTTGGGAGATACATCCTTAGTTATGCCTGTTGAAAGTATTGTAGTAAAGGATAGTTTAAGTTGTGAAGAGGTCCTAGTCCAAATCCTTGATTGTCAGGTTTCCAAGTTGAGAACCAAAGAGTTTGCTTCTGTAAAAGTGTTGTAGAGGAGTCAATACATTAAGAATCTATATAGGAAGCTAAAGAGGATATGAAGGCCAGATACCCTCACCTATTCATTCCTTCTAATGATGAAAATGATGGTAATAATTCAATTCTACTCTCTGAGTTACTTTTCTATTGTTGAGTTGAGTTCTTATCTCTGAGTTGATATTCTT
The DNA here is from genome assembly GCA_000787875.1 of Solanum virginianum. Classification (NCBI taxonomy): domain Eukaryota; kingdom Viridiplantae; phylum Streptophyta; class Magnoliopsida; order Solanales; family Solanaceae; genus Solanum; species Solanum virginianum. Next base: position 14,751 of record DF360131.1, on the reverse strand, counting down.
CTTGAGTCTTTGTGTATTTGAGTATGCATGTCTTTAATTGTATTTGTGCCTACTGATGATGTTAGAGGTAGTCTTTTAATTCTAAATCTGAGTTGAGGTTGATTTCTTAAGTATGAGTATTTGAGTATCTGAGTATTTGTGTTCTTTCTTGATAGGTCTCCTAGTTGTTCATCATTCGAGGATGAATGATCTCAAGGGGGAGATATTGTGACACCCCATAACTCTATCCTCACATGTACCTATGTTTCAAGCCTCATTCTTATATGTGGGAAGTGTATTAGGGTTATAAGAGACCTCTACTACTTAGCTGAGTTCAAAACTTTCCTACAAATTGAGTTTCTAATGTTGGATTATATAGGGGACAATTTTAAATGATCATAACTCTTAGCACATATAGAATTAGATGTCTTATGACCTACCAAATGAAATCCCTTTGAAATAGCTTTCCAACACAACTGGTTTTACATCATTTAGAGTTTGCAATCAAAAGTTATGACCGTTTTACTGAAGATCGCCAGAGCATAGTGATATTACGAAACCTCTTTACAGGCTGTAAATTGAAGTATGGCCCATCTTCTAATTCGTGGACAAAAGTCCTGAAACTTTAATTTTTGGTCCCAGACTTTACAAACCCATCTACGGGTCATAGAGCCTTCTACGGGTCGTAAAATGTGCTTGTAAAGGTGAACTAGAGACCCCAAATGGGTCAAAACTTTATAAAAGGGTCCCTACGGGCCGTGGAACTTTCTATGAGCCATAAATTGGCTCCTAGATGACTTTTGACAGCTTTTTATGAAAGGTTAATTTGGTCTTTTACCACCCTTTCAAAGCCTAGGATTGATGTTTTCACACCTAAATAAAGCCCTAAACATGTCAGATTAGTTTTTTTATGCTAAAACACTATCTCAATTGTAGAAACAAGTTTTTAAGAGTGAAAAAGGTCTAGGGATTGAAGACAAACTTGAGAATTCTTCCAAGATACTTCAAGGTTCAAAACTTTCAGGTATGTAAGGCTAACCAAAACATGGATTCTATTCTTCCATGTTCCCCATAACCCGAATTAGTGGTAATGTGAGTAAATTGAGTTCCCCATGAATGTTTCTTGAAAGGTTTTCTTAAATTCTAATGTATTTCTACATATTGTTGCATGAATTACCATTTTTATGAATTAAATACTTGAATTAGATGATTTTTCCATACTACATGAACCCTAGCATAATTTCTTATTATTCTTACATATTTTACTTTCACGAGCATGCATGAGCATAATTTGAGCCTAAAGAGTTTATGGAGTCCCTAAATTCTTTAATTCTACAATTGTTCTTCTAAATGGTTTGAGTTAGAATGATGCATGATTGAGTCTTGATGAGTCAAGAACTAAACCTACAAATGATGTAACCAAAAAGGTTGATAGTTGATTTGACAAGTTAAGTTGATGAATGTCCAATGAGTCTAGATAACTGAGTGAACTATAAAGTTGATGTCTTATAAGCATATTGAGTCTTGGGAGGAGTATTGATCACTGAATCGAGTAAGAATAAGTCCAACTCGAACTTAATAACTACGTAGCCGACATAAAAGAGGATTGAACTGTAAAATCGGATGTTTCCATTGTCCCAAAATAAGTACTTAATGTTACTAATTTTAGATCCATTGATGATTCGTAAGATGGTTACTACGTAGCCGACATAAAAGAGGATTGAACTGTAAAATCGGATGTTTCCATTGTCCCAAAATAAGTACTTAATGTTACTAATTTTAGATCCATTGATGATATGTCCTATACCCTCAACAGGGTATTGGATGGATATGATAACAACATCACTTCGTTGTATCATCATCGGCTCATAGTTAATGGTTTTCGGTTAGAGAAACTCCTAAATAGGCCTTGATAGTACTATGAGTAGATGAGATGAAGATGATAGATGAGTAGTCATTGTCTAAACTACATTCTTACTTAAGACTTGACATGATGACTGAGTTTTCTATTTCTTTAGTCGAGGTATTTGAGATGATGTTATTCTTTCTTTACATATTTCTTTCTGCCATTTTACATGCTCATACATTCCACGTATTGATGATTATTTAGGCTTATATCATTTCATGATGGAGAGACAGGTACTAGCTATCATCAACAAGCACCTCATTAAGGACTTGTTTGCATTCAGTTGATTGGTGAGCCCTTCCTTACTCTCGGAGGATATTATGATTCTTTTCTAGCTTGGAGTTTAGACTTACTTTATTCTATTTTGAGGTAGCCATGGGTCAGTCATTGGCACCATTTAGTCAAATGTTTAGAGGCTTCATAGACTAGACTGTTGATGTGATAATTATATGTTATTATTGACTAGTTTCTTTCACACTAGTCTTATTTAGTAGATGGATAGATTGTCTGGCCTTTGGCCTTTATTTATCATTTATCAGTTCTTTTCTTTAAATATTCATATTCATGGATATCTTCCACTTCTTGAATGTGATCGAACGAATGTGATGAGGCCAAGTGGTTTGCTTGGAGACTAGCAATAGTCTCTAAGTGCCAATGATGCCAAGGGAACCCTCCTGGGGTATGACAAAATCATTCAAGACTCCAACTCAAACACTTATTTAGACTCAACTCAATCATGCTCATCACATAAGGACATGTAATATGCTTATCATATAAAGACATCTAAATTCTTATCATGCTCCAGTTATGTTCAAGTTACTCAATTTAGGTATTCACAATCACAATCTTAATTAAATTAATGCAATAAGTATTATATGGGATGTTGCAATTTAGGGATTAGATCATCAACCACACATTAATAATCCAATCTTGTATAACCAGCATGCAACTTATCAATTCATTCATAATTACACATGAAGACTCAGATTAATTACAAGAAATTTGAAGATTTGGAATTATGAGATATTACTACTCAGTTTCTATACACCAATTTGACTCATTTAGATGAAAGAGGCGTATGGATAAACTCAATCCAATGCTATAGGTAGCCTTACATACCTGAAATTACGTAGAATGATTAACTCCCTAATAATCTCTAGTCACATACTTAGAACCCTAATTTTTCTCCCCTTCTTGGTGCTCTCAAGAATTCTAAGTATAGAATAAAGAGTAACGGTTTAGGGTACTATTAAGGAGTAATGACCTACAGTTTAGGAGCCTAAGAGCATAGAAAAGTTTCACAAAAAATAACCTGGAGTCATTGTACGAGGGTTACTTATGGCCCGTACGAGGAGTTACGGTCCATAAGTTTGGTCCTTAAACATGAACTTTAGGAAAGGGAAAAAGTTTCCAAGTATGGGGTAAACTCACACATCCTTTGATAGCCCATCAAAAGGTTTACAGACCGTAGATAGGTTCCTGGATGAGGACCTTAACATGAAGAAAATTTGGAGTTTTCTGAAAAATGACCTACAAGTTAACAGTATGACCTGTAGAATAATGTACTACTCGTAGAATCTCTTTGTGGATGAGATCTAAGGAAATTAGAAAAATGACCAAGTGTTAGAGGGCTAAACGAGTCCAACCATGAGCCATAGATCAAAGGATAGCTCGTAAGATGGTTTCGTAGTTTTGAGTTCAGCAAATCAGTTTCAGAAATTTTGAAAACGGTAATTGGACAAACAGGACTTATGACCTATGGTTCGATTTGCAACCCATAAACGGGTTTCATAAGATCAATCCGATAGTTTTAATGAAGGGTAATTTATATTCCTAAACTAAGTCATTTTGGTGAACTATGGGACCTAAAATCAGATCCTAAATCCTAAGGAACTCCCATTCTCTTCATTTTTCCAAATCCTAAATATTCCTAAGGCATTATTCTCTCTAGAAAAGGGAACGCAAGGCTAGGGTGCTAGGATCTATCTTTTTATGTGTTTTGTGTTATTTTTGTAAAAATGTTAGGTTGACATGATTTTGAAGAAAAGTTGCATATTTTGCTGAATCATAGGACATACGAGCTCATCTACGATCGTAGCCCAAGCTACGAGTCGTAAGGTGTGTCATAGCAAGAAACATAGACCAAAATTTAGAAATCTGCTAAGTGGAGGTCACCCCTACGAAGCTATCCTATGAGTCGTAAGTCTCACTACGACTCGTATAGGTGGATGCGTGCAGGAATTAGAGAGCTAAAATGTTGGACCAAAAATTGAAGGCCAAGACTATGAGAGAAATATACGAGTCGTAGCTCAAGCAATGATTCATACTTATGGGTCATACCAGTTCAGTCCAAGATGCTAAGAGCCTGATATGAGACCCCAACTACGACTCATAGGTTACCCTATGAGTCATACCTACAAGGTGTACTAACTGCCAGTTTTCTTTTCTATGTTATTTTTCGGATTCATTTATAAACACAATAAATATATTTAGTTCATTTTTTAGAAGGAGAGTCCAGATGTTTAGAAGATAGACCTTGTCTTTGAATATTCTCTCAAGAATGTTTAGGGTTTTAGATTAGTTTATTATTTTCTCTTGGAAAACCCATTTTGGGGATTACAAATCTTGCTCTGTACTCATTGTTGGTCAATCAAGCTTTTGGGTTTGCAACTTGTGGTATCTACAATCTTCATTGCTTTTCGTAAAACTCTCAACTATGTCATTTATTATTTTTGCTTGTCTTGCCTTAGCCATAAGTAGCTAAGCTTCCATAACTTGGGGTTGTGGGAATCATAGGTAGTTGATTTGAAATAACCTAGGCTTATTGCATTTCTATGATTGGAGTTTGCATGTATGGTCTATTTCCCTTCATTATGATTGTTGTTTGGTGGTGGTCAATACTAAACCCCGCCTACTTTCACTAGCCCAACCAAGGTGCTGATGAATAGGAAAAGTGAAGTAGATGATAGGATTCGATTGAAGTATTCTCGTCTAATAAAACCAAGCCTAACTAAGGGAAGGTTCACTGGGACAATTGGTAATGGTTAGTTGACACGCCATTGTGGTCGACCAAGCGTCATAGTGAAATTCGACCTTCACCTTCACAAGAGGGCTGGAAGAACCTAAGTCTCCATCCTGCATGCGAATTTCCAATTGTAGTTATGTTACATAAGGTAATCGAGTCAATGAACCATGGTGAACACAATTCCCAAGTTGTCCCCAAAATTGAGTGTTTCCTCACGTCATAGTTTAGTGTTTATTTTACTTTGTTTTTGAATCACAAACCCTTCCCCCCTCCCCATTTAGAGATTTTAGTTATTTATACTTGAAATGATTAGTTGTGGATTTTTGTGGTCAGGCCTTGTATTCTTGTGGATTCGGTCGTAACCTTCGGTTAGGTGAATTATTGATAGCGACCACTTTCTTATTAGAGCATGAGCATCATTAAGCTACTTCTATGATTTTACTACTTATGATTCTTAGTGTCATAATTTTACTAAGTTAAGTTATAAAGATTACGTGGGATGACTTGGCACCGAATGTGACACTGAGATGGGGTTCGGTAAGTGAACCTTAGTAGCAATCCTTTATCTCATTAACTATGTACCATCATAGGAGCCCTTATAGGCTAGGCTAGTGGATCCACATAGGCCACTTATATTATTTAAGATACAAGCGAAGTTGATGGAGTTCCACCTAGAAAGTGGTCTCCTCCTGCCAACATAGGGAGTCATGTTGGATTCCATCTAGTAGCTCTCATGGTCTTAAATGTTGATTAAGGTCTTCTCCAACAAGGTTATGATTCTATGATATGATCCCTACATGTGATCTTTTATGCATTTACTCTCTTTCATATTGAGTGATATTAATTGTTCATGCTTAAGTCTATATTGAGTATGTTGATGTAATGACCCGGGTATTATACGATGTCATTGGAGCTTGAGAGTTTCATTTCAGACAAAATTTGGACCAAGTGTCATCTCAAGGGAGACCACACGGCCAGTGTGAAGTCATACGAGCCATGTGGCCTCTAGTGAGTCAATACTTGGCCTTAATTTTGAGTGTTGACCCTTGGTATGCAGTTACAAGCTAAGGCACACCACATGGGCCATGTGACACTTCACAGACCATGTGGAGGAGCCATGGGGTGTCTTGAGCTTGAAACCCCACCATTTGGGGCTAAGTGAGGTCACACGGCCCCTCACACGGCTCGTGTGATACCTCACGGGTCGTGAGGGTGCCGTATATCTTCCTGAGTAAATATATTCTAAGTATGAAATCACTACCTCATGATTTTTTCATGAAAATTCTTCCAAGTGTTGGTATACGGGCACACCACACGGACCGTGTAACTTCACATAGCCCGTGAACCCAACCGTGTAGTGAACCTTGTGCTAAAATATTCTAAGTGTCAAGCCATTGTTCCAACTTTCACAATTTTATCTAAGTATGGGTATATGGAGAGGTATATGGACCGTGTAGTGCCACACGGGCTGTCTAGTGCCACACGTGCCGTGTCCCCTCAAGTGTAGTGGTTATAGAAATTTTTTTCATCCGTTTCATTAATGGCATTTTCATAAATTTAATTTATTCTAATGACTTTTTGGGACTTCCTATGCTATTTTAAGGTTTCCTAATAACCTTAAGCCCTATTCAAATTATTCACATTCATTCTCTCATTCTACACTCACTCAAAAACTCCTCTCAAGAACACTTTTGGTATTTAAGCTTAGGGTTCACAATAAACACTATTCTTCTTCAAATTACTCTTGTGATTTCTTTTGGGTCTAGGTATGTGGGTTTGATCTTTGGCTCCTTTCAAGCAAAGAGACCCAAACCTTTTCTAGCACTTTTCATGAATTTTATTCAATTTAAAGTTGAGTTTTCAATTGTCTTGCTTATTAATTCAATTAATGTGTGGGTTATTCTTATATGATTATTTGAAGTTGATTTAAACTATAATATGATGAATTACATTGGGTTTATGAAATTATGAATATGCATGTCCCTTTTCAAGGCTTGTTTATGCATGGGTGGTTATACTATGAATTTAAATGTGGATTTAATGATGTATTTACTTTAATTTCACATTATATTGTTGATTTTAGATTTAATCTTAATTACCCATATTTTCTTCATATCATTCATAGCATTGACATTGGATTATTATGGGAATTATGAAGTGGGTTAAACCCAATTATGTTCTATGATATGATTTGGATAAGATATTAATTATGACAAGAATGTGATCACATACATGTCTATGATTATGACTCTTTGAGCATTTTGGGTGCTTGCACCATCTTGTATATGAATGGGCTATTCCTATGTATGAGTATCTTGACTATGAATTATGATTTTCACATTTGAGCCTAAGTATGAAGTATTATGAATGGTGTTGGCTTTTAAGCCTAAGAATGCATTGGAAATGATATTGGAAATGTCTAAGGTATCTTTGAAAGGATATATATATATATATATATATATATATACTTATATGTATTCTTGTGGGATGACGACTTAGCACTGATGGATTGGGGGCATTAGGGTTATCCCCAAGGGCCCTATTCCTTTCCTTGAACTATGTGTCTAGCATAAGGTCCTTTCCAAAATGGGGTTGCCTGTAAGAAAAGATGCCTCGAAAATGGGGTTGCCCATAAGGAGAAGAAATAATATGATATGATATGATATATGTGAAAATCCTATCCAAAATAAGGTTTCCCGTAAGGAAGGTTACTTTATAGGAAATGGGGTTGCCCATAAGGTGAAGTATGGTTTACCTTAGGTAAGTAGACCACCTCTTTACTGATGAGGGGATTTCATCAAGATTCCAACCAATAGCTTGCTTGGTCTTACTTATGTCGGTTATGGATACATCCCCACTATATATATGAACATCATTTGCACTTCATGCATCATGAATTTCATGGTATCTTGTTATACTACATTCCTTGCTATAGGTCTTTTTTCTATATTATTAGCCCTTGTCATATAACATTAAAGTGTAGGTTTGGTAAGTTATATGCATTTCATCCCACATACTTAGTACATCCAAATGTACTAACACATACTTTTGCCTACATTTGATCTCACCATGTAGGGACCGAGGACTTTGATCATCCACCATTCGACGCTTAGCTTGAATCTCAAGTTTGCTTGTAGTGGTGAGTCCTATCTTCCAAGGATGATCCACCATCCTTCTACCTACATTGCCTTTTATCTCTTTTACTTACTTTGAGGGTGAGCCCAGGGTATGTCTTGGCCCCCAACCTATCTTATTTTAGAGGCATTGTTGGATACCTTGTAAACTCCTTTACGTTATATATCAAGTGTTATGGTTGAAGTTTATTTTATGGCTTGGCTACCTTTGGTTATCATTATGTGATTTGATTATGAGACTTGTGGTTGATTATATGATATGATGGAAAGATCCTAAGTCCCAAATTTCCCCATAGCATGAGTCCTACTTACCTACCCTTTAGTCTTATATGCTACGTGTTATATGAATTCATGTTAATCCCTTCTCCTAAGATATCCCCATAGCGTGAGTCCTACATTCTCATCCCTTAGAACTATGTGTTTACTTTGAAATGCGCTTCCAAACTAATGATGTGTGTTTTGGTACTTTGAGGCTTGTTTGGGGACTCTCGAGTTCCCATTCGTCGTGTTACTCCTAGACCCTAGGTCCGAGTCGTGACACTTGACTACTTCCTAGATATATAGTTTACTTATCAATAATGATATTATAATTTCATGCATTATATTGCATCTCATATACTTAGTATATTTCAACTTACTAACACATATTTTGCCTGCATGATTTAACTATGTAGGGACAAACACTCCTCCTCTAGCTCATGGCTAGTATTTAGTGTTCAAGACTAGCACTTTTATTTGAGGTGATCCCTTAGTTCAGGACTCTATCATTTTTCTTTCTATCTTGTATTTTATTTTGAGACGATGTATCTGTTGTCCTTTTAAGGCTTTTACATTCTATGTTGTTCTATTATGGAGTTTTTTCTATTTGATAGAAATTGATCGTTACCAATTTCTGTCCACCGATATAGCAGTTGGTATGCTTCCTGGACAAAATGGTTTAGTCTTGTATGCTTTTTATTGTTGCTTCATTGTCTTTAAAAGGCCCTTAAACCCTTTCCCATTTTAAATTGTGCATTTCTTTATGTTTATGCCTTTGAACGCTTAAGATGGCTTGGGTGAGGTGCCTTTGGGTATCTCATTCACCGTGTGATGACTAGGCCCTAGGTCGAGTCGTTACAAACTTAGTATCAGATTATAAGCTTTTAAAGTATTCCTCCAATATCCATGTATACCCCATTGAGTAGGGTTTCATTCAGAATGTGAAGCCCGCCGCCATCTTGAGTGAGAGGCTATGACATGGTTTAGGAAAGTCTTCCCTTCTTACTTATTCATGTCGTACCTTTAGAGTTGACTAAGGTTTTCCTATCACTAACGATGACCTTTTAATTGTTTGTCGATCATGTTGCTAAGAAGAGCTCCCCACCAAAAAGGCACTCTCGAGCAACAAGTTCCTCCATTCTAACAAAATGATGGAGTATCTCATGCGGGTTTTTGAGCCACCTTCACTTTGTTGGACCAAGCATTAGCCAACCAAGCCAATTGGGAGATAGTTGTTCCTCCCCAAGTACCTACTCCGACCATTAGAGTGCGAGCTTTCATGCGGATGAACCCCTAGGAGTTTTATGGTTCCAAGTTGGAGAAGGACCCCATTGATTTCATTGAGAAAGCTTATCGGGTTGTAGCAATCATGGTATCCCTTCAGAAGAAAAAGCTGAGTTGGTGGCCTACCAACTCAAAGGGGTAGCCAAAATATGGTACGAGAAATGGGTGGATGACCAGGGCCAAGAAGCGAGTCCCATTAGATGGGAGGAATTTGTTTGTGCCTTCTTGGGTTGATTCATCTGATTGAGCTAAGGGAAACCAAGGTCCAAGAGTTTATCAATCTCAAGCAATGCTCTATGAGTATGGGTGAGTATGCCCTCTAATTTACCAAGCTTTCTAAGTATGCTCCCTTCATGGTTCTGGATCCAAGGGCCATCATGAGCCAACTCATCTCTAGCATCTCTAATTTGGTGTCTAAAGAATGTAAGATGGTCATGCTAGTGAAAGAGATAGACATCTCCTACTTGATGACTTATATGGAGCAAATAAAGGAAGACAAGTAACGAGACAGGGCAAGGGAGTCTAAGAGGGCTCAAGTCGATGGTGGGAGCTATTCTCACCAAAGGAGTGATGGTCACAAGTTTCAAGGTAGCCAAAGGAAAGGTGAACAAGGGTCTACCAATACTCCTCCCCATACCACTAAAGACAAGAAGGTGACTCCTAAGCCCCCAAAGCCCAAGTGGCGCCAGGTATGGAAGGCTCATCCTTGAAGAACTTGAGAGTGTTTGGGAGAGATTTAGACTTAGGATATTTGAGAACAAGTTGGAATGGAATGGTTTAGGGTTGTACAAGGTTGGAAATGGGTCTTTTGGGGGGTTAAATCGACGTAGCATAGACTTAGAAAATTAGGAAATGATAAAATTACCCTTATTAAAAACTGCTGGACAAGACCACGATACCCTGATTATGGGTCCTGGTCCATTCCATTGGTTGTTAAAAGGGGTCTCGTCTTGTAAAATTTTAGACCCTCAAAAACTTTCTCTAAATCTCAAACCACGAAATCAACTTACAGCCTGTTAATCAAGTCACAAGCCATGCTAGTATCTCCTACTCTTAACTTCAGAAACCAATATTTTCACCAAGTCTGGCCATCATTCCACGAGAACAAGTTATGACTCATGGAACCACCTAGAGCCTGTAAACCCTTCTGTTAAACTCATTATACTTAGAAAGTCTTTTAGACTTCATTCTTAGGCACTTTCATACCTCCCAACATGTGGGACATTACAATACAGCTCGTAGGTCGATCCTTAGACATGAACTTCAGGAAAGGAAAAAAGTTTCCAAGTGTGGGGTAACCCCTACATGCAATGATAACCCATAGAAGTGATGATGGACCATAGATAGGTTCATAGATGAGGGCCTCAACATAAAGAAAATCAGAGTTTTTCTAGAAAGTAACCTACGAATTAACAACACGGTCCATAAAGTATTATAAGACCCGTATAATGCCTTTATAGATAGGGTCCAAGAAAATGAGTAAAATGACTAAGTGTGGAAGGACTCTACAAGTCTAACCACGAGCCATATATCAAAAGAAGGACTGCAGAATGGTTTCATCATTTTGGGGTCAGCAAATTAGTTTCAAGAATTTTGAAAAAGTTAACAGGACGGACTGAACCATGGCCCATAATCAGGGCTTCGTAGGTCGATTCTGACAATTTTATTAAAGGGAAGTTTGGTTATTCCCAGAATTCCTATTCCTAAACTATGTCATTTTTGGGATTAAAAAAGGCCTAAGCAAGATAGTAAAGCCTATGACCCTTAGTTAATCCCTCATTCTTCCATCTCAATTTTTCCTTAGGCATTCCTTCTTCAAGAACAAGCTAAGGCAAACTAGGGTTTTCAAGATTCTTCCTAAAGACTTCAAGTTTGGTTTTCCCAATCTTACTAAGGTATGTAAGTTTGATTAGTGGGTCTTTTCTTAACCACAAAGTCCTAGGAATCATAAGATAATATGCATGCTTATGATGTGTGTGTGTGTATATATATATAGAAAGTCTTCCC
>DF360132.1:53530-65849 GCA_000787875.1 Solanum virginianum | reverse complement strand
CTTCTCGACAGCGGGTGCAGCCGGTTTCTCGCAGTGCACCGTCTCAAGCATGTTGATCTTGGCACTCATGGCCTCGATCGTGGCCTTCATTTCTTCGACCTGTTTTTCCAGAGAGATGCGTGCCTCTTCCTCGTCTTCTAAGTCCCTGCGAATGCTCTCATTTTCCACAAGGATACGACTTTCGAAAGTATCAAGCCTACCTTCGACTTGGCACAAGTGATGACCCACCGCATTGGCGGATAATTGGGCAGCCTCTATCTTCTCGATCCACGCAGCTCCTGGAGTGACATTGGCGGGCAGCTCCTCAAGCTCCTCGTCACTATTCTCAGGGATGGGATGAGACACGGCTTCACTAGGTGCAGGGGTGTCGGGTAGCACGACTTTCTTAGAAGTCTTCTTACCTTTGCGTTTTTGCGGAACATCCACGGCTGATCCGACGGGTTGGGCAGCGTACATTTCACTTTCACTCGCCATTGTTTGCTTTGCGTTCCTTTCGAAACGACGCTTTGATACCACGTGGAACATCTACGACTGGTCCGGCGGGGTTGGCAGCGTACATTTCACTTTCACTCGCCATTGTTTGCTTTGCGTTCCTTTCGAAACCACGCTTTGATACCACGTTGTCACGGCCTTAGAGCTTTCGCTAAGAGTCCGTGCGGCACTAGGTCGTTTGGTGCGGAATTTCTCAAACGCTAGTAAGCCTTTTTGCCTAGGAAATGATCAAAGGAACGGAATGCAAGCAAATTGAGAAGAAAAATAACTTCTATTAATGTTCAAGTGTGTACAAGTATGCTTCTTGAGCTTACAATGTCTCTCTCAATGTTCAAGTAAAGAAAAATACAAGAGAAAGTGTATATATATACACACGGGTCCTATTCTAGCCGTTAGGACCGTTGGCGGAACTAGCCGTTGGAGACAGCTGGCCGGGTGCTGGCAGTTGACCGTTGAAGACAGCTGGCATCGGGCTGGCATGTTACCGTTGGGGCTGTCTGCGCGGGCTGTGGCCTGTCTGCGCGCAGGCGCCGTGCGCCTGTCTGCGTGCGCGCGCGCGCGGGCGGGCAGGGCGTGCGCATGCGGCAGCCAATTCTGCGCGCGGATGCGACACTCCTGCGCGCGGATGCGCGCGGGGCGTGTCATAATGCTGGTTTAGGTAGGTGAAAAGGACAATGTACAATTGGAGTGTAAACCTCGTGAAAAAGAAAAAACATGATAATTAAGGTGTTCTATTATTAACTCTTGAAAAACTGAAAGCCCTGTGCAAGATCACCTGCTCTATTGGCATATTCTCTAGCCATTCATGTTAACTTTGAATCTGCTCTGGGTAGAATCAAGAAAGAAATGAAAGAATTCAAGGCAAGTGAGAAGTGATTGAGACGCATGTCGCAATAACTCAATAATGATTCATAACGTGGTACCATTTAACTACAGCAACTAAGTTTGGTTGATTGCTTCTTTGCACAAAAAGATGGAACCTTTTCTCATCTGGCAACTAAAGAAAAGACACTTTGACAGAATTGAGACCGGCTGCTTCTTTCGACAACCTAGGTACACTTTGCTCATGAACAAATAACAGAAGTTGTCTTTTTCTAAACAAGGAAATCTGCATCTGAAAGTTCTAGAACTTTGTGCAGGCCGAATGGTTTTACACCAGGCCGGAACGCGTTGTCTTCGATGTACCTATGACATAATTTAACATTATTAGGATTTGCACAAAGCCAAAGAACTAGCAAAAAAATGTACACTCACATTTCCTTCAAGAAAGGGTGTTTGTAGAAGGCATCTGGAATTCTTCCAGAAAATTGATTGTGATCGAGATACCTGAAATCAGATTCAGCTTCAGACATGCTCTACAGGATCTCCATTCATTCAAATGCAGACATCAAATATCAAATGCATGCAGGAGTATTTTTCTTTTGGATGCAACACTACCAGTATAAAATCAAGAGTACTGAAGAAAGGATTTGTAACACCAGAATTGCCAATAGCGAAGAATGTCAAAAAAGAAATAAACAAAAGGAACAAAAACACTCGCATACACAACTGCAAGGACTATTTGGACTTTTAAGTAACATAAATCATTTTGCAAGGACCATTGGTCTGAGTGGCTAGCTTTAAGGAGTATCTAGCTTTAAAATTCTAAATTAGACTTGGTGGCTAGCTTTCTTACATTAAATTTACAATTTCTTATTCCCAATCAATAATGGATCATCAGTAAAGTCTCGCTAACATCTAATATATTGGTTTGCATGCTATCTATTGAATATTTATTGTTTAATGCCAACCCAATCCAAGAAGAAACCCCTGGACCTCACGAATTAACCTAATATTTTCAGAAAAAACAGTTGCTTGGCTGGTTTTGGGAAAATATCCCTTACCAGTTACCACCTTCATGGGAGCAAAACTTGTGCTGAGCCTCAGTTCATGGCTTTGCATCACTTTGACAACACTAACAGCCACTTAAATGGAGAAGGCCCTAGTTTTAGTTCATGTGGTTTGGCTCCAACACCAATAGTTTGAAGGAAAATATTGTGATAAAAGTTTTTTCCATAGGAAATATATGGGTTAAGCTTCAAAACAAGGTTTCCCATTTCCAGCACGACGTAGAGTAGGGTATGTATCTGACACAAGTAGACTGTCTCTTGACATTCTTTGGTTGTTTGACCATCTAAATGCAGGTCTTTCCGCATTCTCCAAGCCTCTCGCATGTACAAATAATGACTTCTAATCTGGGGGATAGAGGGGAATGTAACTGTTGAAAGACCATGGATTCTGGAAGAAAGAAGAAAATGGGTTGGAAATGCAATGGATATTGACAACAGGTGCAAGATCAATTATCCCTAGTTGCCTAATGATTTGCATGCATCACTGTTAATATTTTTTTGAATTATACACTACTAGTTGTTTTAACACGTTATACCAGTAAAACAATTCTGTTCTAACAGACAATCGTCAATAATTAAGGCTTAACACGTCACCCATGCACCTCGATACTAGTGCGCCGTTGCTACATAGTTCAACTGAAATCTTGAGTACATGAGAAGTTTTACTATTGAAATGGATTGTGCCTTTTTGTGCTAAAATTAGAACCTACTAGGATGAGAACACTTTTACATCTAATTTCTCCAGGCAGTTTTTATACATTACTACTTTGTCAGAAGAAATCATTACGCATAAGGTCCAATAAGGTCAGCCAACAACCTTCACGTCCATCAACTAATGTTTTCGTCACAGTATCCATAAATTACAGTATTACACAATCCTCAAAATTTATCTCCTCAAGAACAAAAGACCCTTGCAAAACTACATTAGTCAACTAATCCCAACTTCTGTTTTGAACCAAGGGTCTAGCGCAAACAACCTCTCCACCTTTTTAAGGTGGGGGTAAGGTTTGGGTGGACACTACCATCCCCAGACCCACTTGTGGGTTTGTTGTTTTTATTCATCCTTAAGTTGAAAAATCCTCAAAATTCATCTTTTTACAAAAGATACTTCAAAGACTGCAATCACTAGACAGTCATTGGGACATCACAACCAGCAGTATTAATAACAGAAAACAGCTCTAAACTACTGCATGGTAACACACAGCTCTCCGAGCATATCTAACATGGCATCTAAATCATGCACAAAGTCCAGGTTGCACCAAAAATCTATCAAAGAAAGAGATCTCAACTTGAGGTGAAGGATGTTTCTATATTTTCCTTCAAAAATTCTAAATTTTCTCTGTCCAAACTGTCCACATCCAGTATAATAAATTAGTAGATGCATAGAGGACTTACAAGTAAGTTAACTTAGGAATATGAGCAATACTAACAGGAATTACTCCTGTCATCTTGTTGTAGGATAGATATCTGCAATAACCAGCGCAATCAAATTAAGCATAATGATATTTATCAACTACCACAGGAGAAATTAGCTGTTATTTGTCCAAAAGACAAGCATTAATGGAAGAGAAACTTTCTTCCCGAAACTTACAAGATCTCCAAGTTCGTCAGATTTGCAAGTTGCGCTGGAATGCCTCCAGTAATATAATTATTATTTAAGTATCTGCAAGTTACAGCACGAGTAAGTCCCTGAATTAGCATATAATTAATAACACTAGTACCAGGATAACTTCAAGCGATTTGACATTTAAACAAGAATAACAAACTTACAGGTTGCGGAGAACTGGAAAACATCCTTCAATACGTATGAGTTCTCTTATAGTTCCAACCAAACGATTGTTACCAACATCCCTGGAATTGCATGAGATCACAGTGACATCCCTATGCGACACAGGTTCCATATGCTAAAGAAGAGAAGAAGTTAAGATGGTATCTTACAGGTGGCGAAGATACTGTAAGCTCCCCAGTTCAGGTGGAATTCGTCCAGTAAAATGATTTTCATGCAGATGGAGATAACGAAGTTCAGGAAGATTAGCAAGCTCCTTGGGTATTTCGCCTTTGAAATTATTAAAACTTAGGTAGCTGAAAAATATGCATATCAATTATTAGTCTATAAGAACAAAATAGATCTGTGGATAAAGAGCACAGCTACAGAAGCAGAAAAAGCACTCACAGATGTGTTAACTGCTTTAGTTCACCTATTTCAGGTGGAATGACATCTTGCAGCTTATTCCACCTTACGTTTCTGGTAAAAAGAATCAAGAGAAGGAACTAATCAACAGTGCAGCATTACAAAACACTAGAAAATTAGAGGATACCATATAATTTCACCATAATATGTTGGGTAAGAAAAGCAATAAAACTAATTTTAAAGTTGTCAACATTCTGGGACAAAGTAGAGGTTCCTTTGGACGAAGGAAAAACTTAAAGGTAGGATAAGGGCAACGGAAAGTAGATGCTGAGATATGCATCTAATACAATCCTAAAAAGAGTATAAAAGGCCTTCTAGTTAAGTGACATTTCCTTGATAATAAACCTACTGTGTTTTAATTTTTAGAAGATAAGCCTGTGAATAGATATTCTCTCAGTTGAAAATTTATCTTTCTCCTTCAGTGCAGATTATATCAGTCAGACTCCCTCCCACTCCCTTTCTTGTAAAATCGTTAATCAGGTAGACTTTTCCTTGTTAAGATAAATGCATTTCATCTCGATGAAAATGATAAATGCATTTCATCTCGATGAAAATGCCATGTTCATAATCACTTTGTACAACACGGTTGAGTCATATCAACATCACCTAGCAAGATTTTTCTTTTATGACAAGGGGAACTTGCAGCCGCTACCCGTTGGGTGCGCACAAGGTAAACCCCTGCTCCTATGCAATAGCTCACAAACCACATAGGAGAGGTAACTCGCACTAGGAAAACCTGGATTTTACCTAATAAGCATATGATAATCATGAAACTGGGGAAACAGACTATTCAGAGACAGAGCATAAGCTCTAAACATAAATATCACTTCGTAACAGCTATTGAATTTAGATACTTCAATTGGAGTGCACAAGTAAGGGATTATACAATATTTTAAGACGCTTCAAACGCCCAATTTGAGAAGGAAGAGGGCCAGTCAGCTTGTTATTATGCAAATCCCTGTCATATGAAAGAATATTATGGGTTAGGAAGTTTAGAATGAAAATCAAAAGATCCAACAGTACAGGCAAAATTGTCAACTAACTATAGACTTAATAGCAGTGTCAAATTTGAATATGGAGTCTACACACATGATAGATAATGCCCAAGTTTTTTTGGATAATATTCAACTCTCAAGCAAAAGATTTCTTTAAGTTGGTTAATAAACAATTGTGACTGGAGGGTATGAAAACATCCAATTGGAATTTTTGGACAATTTCTCAGTTTAGATGAGGTTAAAAATCTTTAAGAAGTAGCTAAAGGGTGAAAACTAGATTCCAGTGCAAACCCAAAGAGAAGAATCTTACAGTCTAGTTAGATCCAATAAATTAGTGACAGCAGTAGGAAATGGGCCAACAATTGACACAGCATAAACTTCCCTGCAAGTGGTAAAGCATAAAGAAAAAACATTGTGAAAAAGTGACAAGGAAAGGATATTTCAATTCTGAGTAACTTCATACAGATTTTGAACCTTAGTTATAGAAAAACTACTTAGAACTGGTGTAACAACACTTACAATTCAGTAACTACTCTATAATCACCCTGCGTGGAACATGTAACACCAGACCATGGAGGTAAATCACCATCTCCACAAGGATCATCTCCAACCCATGCATACACCACTCTCCATCCAAGAGATGCCTTAATTTCATTCAAGGCTTTCACTAGAGTCATATTTCAGAAGTTCAAATTAGTCCATCGTAAAAATGTACATTCAGGTACTACGACAACTCCTTAATTTTTTAATGAATGCAATCAATAGCCTTAAACTGTTTAAATCCTTTTAATGAAAATAAAACTATTAACCGACAAAGAATGGTTACAATTGGAACACCACAGCGTTTCCAACAACACTAAGAGTAGAGAGCAAAGCTATTAATCTTGCAGTCACGGGCTCAAGCCCTATAATGGACATTCTTATTTGATGACAAGCATAAAAACATTCATGATTGATTATATGCTTACTTATACAATGTTAAGTAACTAAACTATGTAATCGTGGAATTATATTAAACTGACATTTATTGAATGATAAATTGGTTTAACTTTCCAAGGAGACCTACACTTACCTGTAACAACTAGAAAAAAAAAATCTATGAGCAAAACAAGGAAAATATTTATAGTCAATGACACTCCATGGCACTGATTTAGTTTATTGACTGCAGATAATAGATAATACATAGTACAGATCAAGATTACACATCAGATGAATAGCTATTCCTCCACAAAATCAACAAACTGCAAAGCTTGAATTACTAAACTAAGAAAATAGATATTCAGAAAAAAGAAATTATAGTATGAAAAGATGGAAGCACAAACAGTTTAACTTAGAAACAGCATTAAATCTTCCACTCAAACTATATAAACATGAACCTAGAAGCTGCATCAAATATAAAAGATCCAATTACTTCCAGGAAAACTATAAACATGCACTAAAAAAGTATATAATGCATAAAATTCAATTATTTTAGCCCAAACTACAAACTTGCACTTATAACTTCTTCTAATCTACAAAATCCAAACGTTACCACAGAGAAGTATACATGCCCACTTCAAAACTACATATAATCTATAAAATAAATCCAATTATTTCAACTCAAACTATAAATTTGCACTTAGAAGCTGGAAAAATCTATAAAATCCAGTTACTAAGTCTCAAACAATAAACTTGCTCTAGGACTACATAAGATCCACTTACTTTCACTCAAACTATAAGCTTTCACTTGGAAATTGCACACAATCTACAAAATTCAATCGTTTCCGCTGAAACTACAAAATTACTCTTCAAATTGCATATAATCTATAAAATCCAACTATTTTCACTCCAATATAAACCTGCACTTAGAAGCTGAACAAAATCCAATTACTTCCCCTCAAACTATAACCTTGCACCTAGAAGTCCCATAATCTACAAAGTTGAATATTGTTTTCGCTGAACCTACAAAATTTCACTAGAAACTGCATATATAATCTACAAAATCCAATTACTACAACTCAAACTATTAAAATTCAATTACTTCCACAGTTCCACTTACTATTAACATGCACCTAGAAATTGCATAAGATCTACAAAGTTCAATACTATTTTTCGCTGAAACTACAAAATTAATTTCAGTACAAGCTGCATATATAATCTACAAAATCCAACTAGTATCAATCAAATTCAGCTATACAAGTAAATTAGATCGAGATGTGTACCGTCACGTTTGAGGGTTTTAGAGTGAACGAGAACGCTTTGGATCAAGAATAACGAGAAGATCAGGAGAAATACTGAAGGTAGATGCCTATGGCGAGCCATTTGAATAGATTTATCACCTTCACGGTGTAGAATTTCTGAATCAAAACCGAATCCAACAGCAGAACTAAACGTACATTGTACAAATGGATATGATTGAAGTGAAGGAAGAAGATCCGTGTGTGAAATGAATCCTCAGTTTGGGAATTTTGCTCAAAATTGTGTTTTTATACAACGCGCTAAATAGCCTAAGCTGCGCTGCGCGTCGGTGGATTATATTTTACATGAAAATTATTTGTAATCCCAAATTATGAAGTGCACTTTGAGGTTTCGTTTGATTAGCAATACGTTATAGATAAGTGATGAGATATACTTCTAGAATTATTTTATACCTTCAATTAAATATAAAATAAAATAATTTAATATTTTATCTCGAAATTATTATAACTTATACTTCACACCAAATGAGTCCAAAAGTCTTATTTAAGGTTTAGTGGAAACTAACCTTAAACTATTTTAAAAAAAGTAAAAATATTCTTCATTTATTTTTTGGCTAAAAACTATACTTTCATTTACTTTGTATTCTCAAATAATCCTCATTTTAACATAGTGCCATCAAGTATGTAAAAATTTATTGCGTCACCAGTCTACATTAGCATTCACCGTGAAAAATCATTCAATTTAATACCTATCAGTCGGCTTCATTTTCAAACCCACCCTAACCTTTAGTCAAATTAAAGGATAAAAATAAGATTTGACCATTGTTCTGCCCATCTTAATAGAAGATATTATTAATAAACAACAACAATAACATATTTGGTGGAATTTTACAAATAATATATGAAAGAGATAGTAACGTTATAAAGTGTGACACCTCATAGCTTTATTCTTACATACACCTATGTTTCAAGACTCTTTCTCACATATGGGAAGTGGATTAGGGTCATAAAGGACCTCTAGTACTTCGCCGAGTTCAAAACCTTTCCATAAATTGAGTTTCTAGTGTTAAATTATACAAATGTCAACTTTAAATGATCATAACTCTTAGCACACAAAGAATTAGATATCTCATGACCTACCAAATGAAAGTTCTTTGAATTAGCTTCCAATGCAACTGATCTCACCTTATTTGGAGTTCGGAGTCAAAGGTTATGATCGTTTTACTGAATATTGCCAGAGCAGAGTTAGACCTACGAAATCTATTATGGGTCATGGATTAAAGTACGACCCATTTAACTTGTGGAAAAAAGTCCTGAAAATTTATTTTTTGGTCTCAAACTTTACAGACTAATCTACGGGTCGTAGAAACTTTTACGGGCCATAGATTGGGTTCATGGAATTGATCTTGAGACCCCAAAATTTGTCCAAAAGTTTATGGAAGGGTCCCTACGGGCCGTGGAAGTTTCTACAGGCTATAGATGGGCCAGTAGACAACTTTTACATCTTTTTAAGAAAGGTTCTTTTGGTCTTTTCTCACCCTTCCAAAGCCTAAAGAGTCCAAGCACAACAACAATATATATGTATACACATTATAGAATATTATCTCAGAATAATTAGCCGATCTCCAAAGTCAAGTAGTACAATAGTCTATCAATATCAACATCCAGCCATACACAAGTATAATCAATAATGAATCAAAAGCATAAAAGCCACAAAGTAAGATGCATGCAAATGCAATATCAACTATCGTAGTACATGTCTGCCCTACGATACACATTCACTGATCACGTGAGATCAAAACCTATGGGGGTCTCGCATGGGTTATGTATTCGTGAGCATTGCCAGTGAAAACCTCGGCCAATTCTCACATGACCAGCAAAAACCTCGACCATATCATCCATCGAAATATTACCTCGGCATGCTAACAGAAACCTTGACTAATCATCAACTGGTAGAAACCTCAGTCATTAATGTATATGTCACCTTTCTCATCTCTCGATCATAGCCATTATAAGTATCAATGCATAAGTAAAAGTAAATACAATTTATACATTCTTAATATCGTTACAATCTCAATATCAATGCAGCCTTAGTATCAGTACACATACCAATATCAGTATAGTCTCAATGTCAGTATAAATCTCAATATTAGTACAGTCTCAATTTCAATACCAGATAATCCATAAGTTCCAAGTATTCGCAATCCCACAATTATTTCATAAGTCAATGATTCATAACATTTACAATTACTCAATCTGAAATTCCATGATCAACCTATAATAGTATAATTATATCCTATTTCCTGCCACAAATCACCAAACTCACTCACATAGGATAATACAAGGTTCAATTATACTTAAAAAAACGGTTAGAATCTCACTTGCCTTAATCGAAGTCTCAATCAACTCAAAGTTAAGTCTTTTCCTCTTCTACTTCTCCAAATCACCACAATCTAATCAAATATAAAATCATAATTACATTACGAAATTAATGACACTAAAATCAAACAATTTGGGCGAAAAGGCAAAATGATCAGAAATCTCATACCAAAAAAGATTTTCAAAATCTAAATTCTTTTACATGAAAATGTTCTTCAAGTAACAGGAATCTAATGGTCAAAACTATTTCAAAAAAGGACTTGAAATAAACTCAAAATCATCATTTCTCTATCAAAAATCAATGTCCAAGAAAATTCCAAATTTCCCAAATTCAAAACCTAAACTTTAATGTTAAAATCATGAATTAGTCAACGAAAATTGAAGATATAAGTTAGAAAGACGTTACCCAAAAACTTTGTCTTGAAATACTTTGAAAATCTCCTTAAAATCGAGCTTAGAAATATTAAAAATGGTGAAAACCTTTAATTCCCGTAAATCAACTCGTGCTCACTGTTCAGGTCACTTAGTACTTCATGAATGCGAAGGTGGGAATGGCTTAGATTCCACAAACATGACACAATCCCCGAGAATGCAGAGACCAAACAACAACACCTTTCTGAATGCGTGCTACGTGTCGCTAACACAGAGATTATAGGAAAGTGAGCCTCCGCAAACGTGGAGCACACTTTTCTTGCACCAGATTACAGTAAAAAATAGTTACACCAAAATTGGAACAAATCCTTGGGATTCATTAGGAATCCTATAAACAAACACTAGATAAGAAATCCTACAAAAATCGACATTGTGAACTCCATGGAACCATCGAATTCGAAATCGAGGCCTCCTTGGTTTGGAACACGTTAGGACACAAAGAAACTAGTAAAAACTCAAATACCCAAAAGGCCTTTGGGAACTCTACAAATTACAACGAGACTATTACTAGCAATAATTTTACCATTTGGAACCATTAGAACTGTTGGAATTTCGATTCGAGCTTTCAAACTCTGAATGTTGACCAAAGTCAAACTGTGATCCAAATTCAACTAAAAATGCAACTTTGGTTCCAAAATCTCCATTCTAAGTCCGAATTCAGTTCCGCCAGTTCTCCTAGACCAAATTCTACATTTCGGAGTTGATGAATTTGATGGAATTGCATTTTGTCACCCAAAACACTAGATAATGTCAAAACTCAAAATTTTAAATTTTAAGCCTTTAAAAACTCTTTCTTTAGCAAATTACAATTTTTATACAAGTTTTTCGAAATTTGATTTTAGACAAAACTAGAAATAACTCAAGGCAACTTTCAGAAAGGGGTAAAATAATAATTTTTATCAAAATATCAAAAATGACCTTCAATGCCATTACATGATCACATCTAACATGATTCAAACCATCAACATACTAGTTGACAGTGGAGGTGTTTGATGTCACCCAAGTTACACCTCCTTTTTAGAGGATAAAGCGGTTGTTGTCAAGATCTATGTCACGACTCAAGCCTAGGGCCTAGACATGACACGACGAATGAGGAACCCGAGGGGACCCTAAACAAGCCTCTTTACATATCATTATACATCCTTGATCGCGGAAGCATTAAACAACATCAATAAGAGTATAGATATGGCAAAATGGGCTAAGGAAAAGCCTTTCATAACATAAGACATCACTAAATCAAGAGAGCAAGGCTCATAACATAATTGCATAACTTGTCCAACAACACCTCTAATACATAGATAAGAGCGAGGGCCAAGACAAGCAACTGGGCTCACCCTCATAGTCAAAGAATACAATAAAGATGGAGAATAACAATACATAGCATAAGAACATAAACCATTGTCCCCAAAATGGAGGACTCACCAACTAGCTTGAGAGATATTGTACTAGCCATGCCGTGGAGGAAAATGATCAAATGCAACTCTAGTTCTTACATTGTAACATTATATAGGCATAGAGTATGCATTAGTACATTTGAATGTACTAGGTATGTAGGATGCAATGCAACAAGAGGTAGGAAACATAGTCAAAATGCATAAGCATAAGTAATGAATAGCAAAATAACAATATGACATGTACAAATGATGCTTGAAGTAAAACATGCTTACAATCCAAATCAACTTGTATAGATCATTACACGGAAGTGTTAGAAGATACCTCAACCGACTTAGAATAAGACCAAGTGGTGTCCAATTATCAATGGTG
>DF360132.1:26694-52057 GCA_000787875.1 Solanum virginianum | reverse complement strand
CATATAGAGGACTTAGAATTAGTAAATTAGGCTTGAGTAGAATGAAAGAGATAATGATATCGCTTTTGCATCTCCACTTCTGCCTTCCAAGTAGCACTTTCAACTTGTTGATTCCTCCAAAGGACTTTAACGAAAGTCACATCCTTGTTCCTCAATCTCTTCACTTGTCTACCCAAAATCTTAACCGGAACCTCTTCATAAGTCAAGTTGTCTTCAACAACACCGACAACATTCGACGGAACAATAGCATTCGAATCACCCACACACTTCCTCAACATAGACACATGAAAGACCAGATGAACGAAATCCATTTCACTAGGCAGTTCCAACTCATAAGCTACCTTGTTAATCCTCCTCATTACCCTATAAGGACCCACATATCTTGGACTCAACTTGCCCTTCTTACCAAAATAAACCACACCCTTCATGAGTGACACCTTAAAATAGACCCAATCATTAACCTTGAATTTAAGAACCCTTCTCCTCACATTGGCATAGGACTTTTGGCAAGTTTGGGCCATCTTCAACCTTTCTCTAATCATCCTAACCTTCTCAAGAGCCTCTATAACCAGATCTAGTCCTAACAAAGCGACCTCTCCAACCTCAAACCACCCAACCGGTGATCTACAATGTCTACCATAGAGAGCCTCAAAAGGGGTCATACCAACGCTAGAATGATAGTTATTGTTATAGGCAAACTCAATCAATGGAAGATGATCATCCCAACTACCCTTAAATTCCAATACACAAGCCCAAAGCATCTCCTCAAGTGTTTGGATAGTTTTTTCGGCTTGGCTATTCGTTTGAGGGTGAAAGATCGTACTAAGCTTTACCTTGGTCCCAAGACCTCTTTGGAAGGACCTCCAAAAGTGTAAAGTAAATTGAGCACCACGGTCTGATATAATGGACAAAGGAACCCCATGCAACCTCGCTAAATGATGAATGCACAACCTAGCATAATCTTCAACCCCATATGTGATCTTAACTGGTAGAAAGTGAGCCGATTTCGTCATCTAACCAATCACAAAATCCATATTAATCTCCTTCTGCTTCCAAGTAGGAATCTCTATGTCTTGTGCTAGGCAACCAGACCTTTGATGCTCAGCTTTGACTTGTTGGAAACTATGACAACCGGATATAAATTTGACAATGTCCCTCTTTATACCTCCTTACCAATACACCTATCTCAAATCTCTATAGATCTTAATGGAACCGGGGTGAATAGAATAGGAAAAACCATAAGCCTCATCAAGAATCTTTTATCTCAAGCTATCAATACAACGCACACATAACCTACCTTGGTATCTTAAGGCACCATCTCCCCCTTGGGAGAAATGCTCCACCTTGCCCTCTTTCACCAAGGCCTTCAATTCTAGCAAGGAGGGATCAAAATCTTGCTTAGCTTTCACCTCCTCAACCAATGAATATTTAGAGCCATCAACTACCATAACACCCTCATTATCCACATCTTCCAATCTAACTCCCAATCTAGCCAACCTATGGACCTCCCTAGCCACCCTTTTGCCACCATCATCAACATGTACTAGGCTTACCGGGATGATAATGCACACTTATATCATAATCCTTAAGAAGTTCTAACCACCGTCTTTGTCTCAAGTTGAGATCTTTTTGAGTGAAGACATATTGGAGACTCTATTGGTCTAAGGGTTTGAGATATTGGAGACTCTTATGATCGGTTAACACATCAACATGCACCCCATACAAATAGTGACACCAAATTTTCAAAGCAAAGGCCACGGTATCTAATTCAAGATCATGGGTAGGATAATTCTTCTTATGTACTTTGCGTTGTCTAGAGGCATAGGCTATCACCTTACCATTTTGCATTAGCATACAACCCAAACCAACCCTTAAAGCATCACAATACACAACAAACCCTTCTAGCCCTTCTGGTAGTGACAATATAGGAGTGGACACTCATCGGTCCACACAAATTTGACTTTCTTTTGAGTCAATTTTGTCATAGGAGAATCAATAGAAGAGAACTCATTCACAAACCTCCGGTAATAGCCCGCTAAGCCCAAGAAGCTCCTAATATCCGATGGGGTCAATGGCCTAGGCCAATTTCTAATAACATCTGTCTTTTTAGGACCCACCTTAATACCCTACACCACATGACCAAGAAAGGCAACCTGTTTCAACAAAAATTCATATTTTTCATACTTGGCATACAAAAACATCTGTCTTTTTAGGATCTACCTTAATACCATCCCCCAACACCACATGACCTAGAAAGTCAATCTCCCTCAACCAATGCTCAGACTTCTCATACTTCGCATATAACTTCTCTTCCCTCAATCTTTGCAACACAACCCTCAAATGATAATCTCTTTCAACCAAAATTCACACTTCTAATACTTGGCATACAACTTTCTTCTCTCAATCTTTCTAGCACTCCCTCAAATGACCCATATGCTCATCCTCACTATGTGAATAGATCAAAGCATCATCAATGTAAACCACAATAAATAAATCAAGGTAGTGTTCAAAGACCCTATTCATAAGATCTATAAAGATGGTCGGTGCATTGATCAACCCAAAGAACATCACAATAAACTCATAACGCCCATACCTAGTCCAAAAGGTCATCTAGGGAACATCACACTCCCTCACCTTCACTTGATGATACCCGGATCAAAGATCAATCTTAGAGAAGTGACTATCCTTTTGCAATTGGCCAAACAAATCATCAATCTTTGGAAGAGGATACTTATTCATTATGGTGACCCTATTGAGTTGTTGGTAGTCAATGCACATTCTAAGTGGCCCATCTTTCTTCTTTACAAACAACACCGGTGCACCTCAAGGTGATTGGCTAGGCCTAGTAAAACCCTTTTCCAACAAATTTCTCAATTGCTCCTTCAACTTCTTTAACTCCGCCGGGGCCATACGATAAGGGGAATAGAAATGGGGGAAGGAGGTCTATACTAAAATCTATTTTCCTTTTGGGAGGAACACCAGGAAGATCATTTGGGAAGATATCTAGGAACTCATTTACCACCGGAACCGACTCAAAGAGAAGGACCTTGGACTCCACATCCCTAATCCTCACAAGATGATAAAGACACCCTTTAGAGATCTACTTATGGGCTTTAATGCAAGAGATGAATCTACTATTGACCAACACATCATGACTCTCCCACTCAAGGATGAGTTCATTTGAGAATTGGAATTTGACCCTACGGGTTCTACAATCAATAGAGACATAATATGCATGCAACCAATCCATCCCAAGAATAATGTCAAAATTTAACATGTCCAACTCAACAAAGTCACATGGCAACAATTTATGCAAAATGCAAATGGGGCAATTTTTATAGACTCTACTAGCAATAATAGATGCACCAACGGGAGTAAACACCTCATATGGCTCACACAACAATTCGGGTTCAACATGAAACTTTTTGGCAACAAAGGGGTAACAAAAGAAAGAGTGGCACCAGGATCAATCAATGCATACAAATCAAAATAAAAAACTTTTGACATACCAGTGATGACATCGGGAACCTCCTTAACCCCTTGCCTCCCTTGGAGTGCATAGAATCGATTGTGTCTTGGGGCACCACCTTGTTGACCACCCCTTTCCAAAGGAACCATATTAGCATCCCGACCTTGAGGATGAACGTCCTTACCCTTGTTGCAATTATGAGGACAATCTATCATCTTATGCCCTATTTCCCCATAACCCTAACAAGCATCGAAATACCTCAAGCATGGGCCGCCATCACCCTTACCACATTTTGGACACATAACATTAGGACCCACACCACCATCATCTTGGGCCCTTGGGATGTCATTAACAAGCCTTCCTCTAGTAGCATTAGAGGACCCTTGGCCTTGATGAAACCAGCCACCTTTAGGACTTTGGAACTTTCCATCGAAACGGGCCTTTTTGGCCTTATTACCCCTTTTCTTCCTCAAATTTTCCCCTTCCATTTGTTCGGTATAAATCATCAAGCAGGACAAATCCATGTCACTAATCAACATAGGGGACCGACATTCCTTACTCACCAAATTGAATACACCCATCACGAACTTGTTTATTCTAGACCTTCGGTCGACAACCAAGTGGGGAACATATTTAGAGAGTTGATTGAACTTGAGGGTATACTCCCCCACACTCATAGACCTTTGTTTCAAATTCATAAACTTCACCATCTTGGCCTTCATAAGCTCATGAGGGAAGTACTGATTAAGAAAAGCTGCATTGAACTTCTCATAAAGCACCATATTATTAATTCTCTTCTCCTCCTTCTATTAATTAAACCATATTTGTGCCACCCCTTGAGTTGGTAAGCTGCCAACTCCGCTTTCTTTTCCGATCTTACACCCATAATGGCCAATACCTTGTAAACCTTATCAATGAATTCTTGAGGTCCTCATCTACCTTAGACCATTGAATCCCAGTGGGTTCATCCTCATAAAGTCTCTCACCTATGATCCCGGGGTAGGAGCATGAGGGGCTTGGGCCCCTTGATTGACTTTATTAGCCACAACTTGAGCTAGCAAAGTGAGAGCATGTCGGATCTCACCATGAGCCAGTTGTTCCTCAGGTGTGCTAGTTCTTCTTCCTCTTGTGTTAGGCATGATCTAGTAAAGCAAAGAATAATCATTAGGGGGGAAAACCCTACCTTAACTCGTATAGCACGACATAGAGTAAGAAGAAGGGAAACATTTCCTAAATCGTCTCATAGCCTCCTACTCATAATTGTGGTGCATGACACAACCATAAATAAGACTCTAATCGATGCAGTGTATTGGATGTCGAGGACTATTAACAACCTAGTGCTTTGATACTAAGTATGTCACGACCTAAGCCTAGGGCCTAGATGTGACACGGCGAACAGGGAACCCATGGGGACCTCAAACGAGCCTCTTTACATATCATTACATATCCTTGGTCGCAGAAGTATTAAACAATATCAATAAGAGTATAAATAAGGGAAAAAAGGGCTAAAGGAAAGCCCTTCATAACATAAGACATCATTAAATCAAGAGAGTCAAGGCTCATAACATAATTGCATAACTTATCCAACAACGCCTCTAATACATAGATAAGAGTGGGGGCCAAGACAAGCAACTGGGCTCACCCTCATAGTCATAAGTATATAATAAAGGAAAAAGAGTCTTAATATATATCATAAGATCAAAGTTATTGTCCCTGGAATTGAGGACACACCAACTAGCTTTGAGTAGAAGTACTAGCCATGAGGAGGAGGATGATCAATCGGTGCTCCGGTCCCTACATGGTAACATCATGTAGGCATAGAGTATGGGTTAGTACGTTTAAATGTACTAAGTATGTAGGATGCAATGCAATAAGAGATAGGCACATGGCAAAATGCAATATCGTAAGCAAAAGATAGCATATTAGCAATATGACATGAATGAATGATACTTGAAGTAAAACATGCTTATATAGAACATATTACATGTGAGGAAGGTGACCATCATTATATAACCAAGGCCTACTACCTTCTTGGTGAGGCAATCGATGTGTATACCTGAACTAAAAAAATAGGCACCAAGGTGATCATAATTACATAACCAAGGCCTACTACCTCCTTGGTGAGGCAATTGAGGTATATACCTCCTAGTGTGGTAGCACAGGCCTACCATCCCCCAAGCTAGGGGATTGATGTATATACCCCCCAATGTGGTAGCACGGGCCTACAACCCCCCGAGCTAGGTGATTGAGGTATATACCCCTCAATATGGTAGCATGGGCCTACCACCCCCGAGCTAGGCGAATGAGGTATATACCCCTCATGTGGTAGTTCAGGCCTACTACCCCCTAAACTAGGCAATTGGTCAACTCTCATCATAATAGACACTTTTCATAAAATCATCTTATAAATACCTTTTTTTCATCATCATAGAGTCACTCAAGTCATAGGTCATGAAATGGATCATCAATAGTTCAAGAATCCAAAATCAAATATTTTATCAAATACTTAGTGGATGTACAATGCTAGTGTAAAATCATGCAATTCAAGAAAATCTAATATAAACCACCCACCAACACTTGGTAATACCCTCATGCAATCTACATCAAAACCCTTCATCAAATCAAATAATAGACCATAGATTCATAGTTTAAAACATGCTCAAACAGTCAGAAGTTTATGAAACCCTAACATAGTTTATAGTCAAATTCATAATAAGGAAGACCCATAAGTAAATCAACTTATAATCATGCAATTTAGGTAAAAAAGATGCTTGGGCACCATGTGTGAAAGGTTCCAATGGTTGAAACCCACATATCTTGACTTTGGAGAATTCTTGATAAAGATTAGAAATGAAGACTTGAAGCTTAGATGAATTCCTTAAGATCCGAAAGAGATTTGGACACTTGAATTTTGAGAGAAATATTAGTCTAAGGGTTTGAGAGAGTATTGCGGAATGTCTTGTATGATATGAAGGCAAAATATGGCTAAGTATAGGTGTTTTTACGCATGGGAGGGCTTAGTCCCAAGACCTAAAAGCCTCGGGCCAAGATAAAAATCACTGGCAACAAAATACACAGGTCCATGTCTGGTCTGCGATGCGGACCTATTGTAGAGGCAATTTTACACTAGTTCGTAATGGAGGCGCGTCGTTGTACCATCGCAGATAGACACTAGATATGGGATTTTTGGAAAATCAAAATTGTGATTCATTTGCTCTAAAATGGGGGTTAGACCCATTTCCCACACAATTTTGTCCCTTGATCAAGAATATGAAGTCAGATGTTTTATATCACAAAATATTTTTGAGATATATAGAAATTATGATTTTGGGCACTTCTGAAGCACATTTTCGGGCACTTTTTGGGGTCATTTCAATGTAAAATCTAACCAAGCTTAGGTTTGAACCCATAGGAAATACATATACTTAAGATAAATTTACCAATAAGCAATCCAAGTAGTTAACCAACTTAATTCTCTGAAGAGTGGAGGGGTTTGCAATAATCAATAAGAAAGTAAACTAAACTAACTATCACAAGAGACAATCAATAATATAGAGCAACTAGGGAACAACTAAACTAACTATCACAAGAGAAATCAATAATAGAGAGCAACTAGGGTATCGTGTTCCCCTTGATTTCCCAACTTAGTATCACCGGATAACTCAATTCTTGTCAAGTGTATAAAATTTAGGACGATAATTTAAGTTCACCAAACCCTTTGGTCAAAGGTGAGAGGCGAATTTTACTATGCGACTTGGTTCATCTCCATAGTGTGCAATACTAATCAATCCCTTGGTCCATCTCCATAGTGTGCAATACTAACCAATCCCTATAAGTCCTAGTACAACCTCCCCTTGGTCCAGTTCAGTTGATTAGATGAGAACACATCAATTGAATCCTATTAATCAATCTTTTTTCTTATTCATTACTACCTTGGTCCTATTAGTAACACTAGGCGTGTTCTAATGTTGGCCACCATTAGAAAACATGCAAAATGAAGAGAATTGATTAATACATGCATATACCCATTCCAAGAATTGTAAACTATCCGGGTTTACTTTGTTAATGCTTCATGGTTCTCACAACCTTAGTTGTGCATTTAGCTACTCATGCTATGTGTTGATGAAGAAATCATGAATTGAGAAAACTTAATTAAACACTTACACAATTGAATTGAAATAAAGCAAATTGAGGATTGACGAGAATCACAAGACTGAAGATCAAATTTACCCACAATGTTTTCTCACAATCATATCTCCCAAGTATTTAGTTCTCCAAGTACAAACCCTAAAAGTACTAAATAATGATGTCCGCTTCTGGAAATAATCTAAAAGTACTATTTACAGTAATTACAATTAAGTCCTAAATAAAATAGAAAACTAGTCGGCAAACTCCATGAAAGGTCTTTACAACTCGTAGTGTGATTTACAGCTCGTAGTTGGGGTCTCATAATCAACTCCTAGGATTTTGGACTTCTCTTCTAAGATTCTACTTTATGATTCGTATAGTGATTTACAACTTATACTGCATGTTCGTAGGCTTCAACTTCATCAAATTGTGCTTCACTAGAAATCTTGACAAAACACATCAATACGACTCGTAGAATGCTATACGACTCGTATGCATGTCTTGTTGAGCTGATCTTCAAAATTCATCTCTCACTGGATTTTGTCACGAAACTTCCTCTACGACTCTTAGAATGCTCAATGATCCATAAAGGGTCTTGTAAATCACCAAAAACTAGCAATCTTCTGCAATTTTGCCCCAAATCATAGCCAACTTGTATTCCTGCAAATCTAAACACAAAAACACATAACACCCACAAATATTGCATTGAGAACACACAAAATCCTATATTTTAAGCATCAGAAGTGTTGTGTTTTGACAATATATCAGTGTTCAACCACTTGATTGAAAATTTAAATTTTTACATTTGAACCCCAATAATTTTTAACAAAGTTTATAGTCTAACAAAAATAAAATTCTTTAAATTTTTTTCATTGTTCAGTTACAATTTTTGAATGAAGAAAAACTTAATAAATAAAACTTTTCCAAATTGAGTAACAAATAAGACTTCACTATCTAAACTGTTTCATTTCACATGTTGACCTCCACTGCCACCTGTATGTCATGCAAATTCCAATCCAACGATTTTACACGTTTTGACCTCCACTGCCACCTGCATGTCATGCAAATTCTAATCCAACACATGTCCTCACACTCTCTCAATATAATGTTGACAGAAGCACTTTCTAGCTATCAAAAATTTTGAGAAAGAAAATCTGTTACAATTCTAGGCCAATTTCCTGAGTGCTCACTTCTATTCTATTTTTTTAATTTTTCTTTGGTATCCAATTATATCTTTTTGATCTGATATCTCTATGTGGCATGTGAATTTCTAGAAACAAATCTTATATGTATCTGGATTCTTAGAATTTAGTTCTAGATTTGAAGTTTTGCTTTATCTTTTAACCTTCATTGATGAATTTATGACTTTTTAATTTTTCTATCAAAAAATACTATGGGAAAGCAGGACTAAAGTAGATCTAAAATATTGTGTGAGCTTTTGCTTGTGTTTTGTAATAGTTAAAAGCAAAATATAAATATGTCTTTAAAGAAAATTATAAATAAATATTTTAGGATTGAACAATGATAAATACATACTAGTAGATATGAATTGTTATATTAACAAATAAATGTGTGTATATATATATATATATATATTTTTTTTTTTAATTTTTTTTTTGAATTTAGGGCTTTTGTTTTGATTATTTTTTTGTTATGTTTGTTGTTTATGTTCCCTCTAGAAATTTATGAAGAATGACGACATACCATTACCTTATATTTAATAAAATGTTTGATGACTATATATGTATATAAAAATAAAGAAAGAATTTTTTAATCATAACTGAAGTTAACACATTTATGAGATTCTTTATTATTTTATTCTTTCATAAAACCATAACATCCAATAAATTGAATCACAAAAAGAAGCTCATCAAGAAATTCTCCAAAAATTATTCTTCTAGAAAATCGACTGGTTGAATCGGAGGAAGTTCATCTGTCTTTTTCAACCCTGTAGAAATTTACTTGTGGGGGCCAGACTTTCATCATTAACATATTTAATAAGATGAAGGAAAAGCCAAAAGAGAAAAATCAACTCAATATAAAAAAGCATGTCAAAATACAATAGTCAAGAATGAAAACACATATGTAATTTCAATGGAAAATTTCAAAGAAGAAGAAATTAAGCTACTAAAAAAATATGAAAAATCACAAAGGAGTTATTCTTATAGTAGCTTAATTCTACATTTTTCTTGTCAGTTACTTTATTTCTTTCTCTTTGAAATTTTTCATTGAAATTACAAAAATTATTGCATTGTTGATGAAGATTTTATTTTGACGTGCTATTCTTATGTTGCTTTGGCTTCTCGCTTATGGCCTTTCCGTCATCCATATTTGATGAGTTCGTGATGAGATCATAGCCTAACAAGTAAATTTCTATAAGGTTGGGCAAAATAAATCACAATCTAAGCTAGGTCCTATGTGTGGCACGACAATCGAAACTCTGAATGATCATAGTCAAGCCTCTTGGCATATCATACATAAACATTTTTGCTTTAAACTTATAATCTTGTGCATTCTTTAAGAAATATTAGTAGATTTGATGTGTTCATATGTTAATTTTGAAGGATTATAGGATTTGGGAGGTTTTTGTAAAGATTATAGGTTTTGTAGTTTTTTTGTGATGTACGAGAGCATCTACGGGCCATGGTTTGATCCATGAGCTGTGGGTGGGGGTTTGCGGTTCTGAACTAGTGTTAGGCATATTTTTTGAAGTTGCAACTATAGTTGACAGGATGGTTCGTAGTTCATTCTAGGGTCCGTAGACTTGTTCGTGAAAGAAAAACCCAAGATTTTGATAGTTTCTGAAAGTTAACAGGATGAAGTAGCCTATGGCCAATATTCCAATCTACAAGCTGTAGAAAGTATCTCGTACAAGGAAGGCAGTTTTTGAAGGAAGTAGTCTACGAAACCCATCCACGAGTTGTCATCTGATTCATGGCCTGTAAATTGGTCGTGGATGGTCCCGAATCTAGTTTTTCTAATCAGTTTAGGATTTGATTTTCTTTTATTAAGAATATGAGTCTTTAGATATTTTTGGATGTACAAAACTTTAGAATATACATTATTACTTTCTTTTAGGTTGTTCTTGGATAATTGGAGTTAATACTTTTTGTACTTTTCTTTGGATCTTGATCTTGTGATTTACGTGAAGATTTTGAATTTTACGTTCTTTGATTCTTTACTGTAAGTGTTTAATTATGCAAACATATAACATGATTTCTTCATCTACAATGATTATGAGTAGCGAAATCCACAACTAGGGTTGTGAGAACCATGAAGAACTAACAAAGTAAAAACCAAATAATTTGTAATTCTTGAAAAGTGTGCATGCATGTATTATTAATCTCTTCATTTTGAATGCTTTTTAATGGTGGATAACATTAAAAATCTTCTTATTCTTAATTACTCACTGGCCCAAGGGGGTTATGAATAGAAAAAAGGGATAAATAACAGGATTTTGATCACACTTGTCTAATCAACCGGAACGACCCAAGGAATGGTTGTACTGGGACCAGGGTAAGGGTTACTAATGCAATGTAAAGGACTTAAGTTGCGTGGTGAAATTTGCCTAGTTTTCGGCCCAAGGAATCAGGTGAACATAATCTACCAGTTCCACATACTAGGAATTCATCAGAAACACAATACCCTAGTTACTTCTCTCAATGAATCAGTAATACTTGCATTGTATATTGTTCTTAGTTTAGGTTTGAATAATTGTTTTTTACACAAAAATCCCCCCTTTTGGAATTAAGTTGATTAATTTATCAAAATTGCTTTAATTACTCCAAGTCTAAATCATATTCCTCACGGGATTAACCTTAACCATCATTAGATTCTATATTTGAACAACGACTGCTTATATCTTAATTGGGAGGTGTAATTTAGGCTGATCAAATTCTGGCACCATTGTCGAGAAATATGACTTTTAGATTAGTTTAATTAGAGAGTTAATCCTTATTTCCTTATTTTACATATCTTAATTGTTTTTATTTCTTTTTCAGCATATAGGTGCAGTGTATGCCCAATACTGAAAATCAAGGCAATCTCTTATCGCCGTTAGATCCTGAGATACAAAGAAAGTTGCGAAGAATCACTCAAGACAATACTAATAATGTTGTAAATGATGTACTCAACTTGAATAACCAAAATACACCACCATCACTAGTGGAAAAGAATCAACCATCACAAGGTCAACAAGCAGTCGTAAATGTATGGAATTTGTACACAGTAGTAAATGTGTGGAATCTATATAAACTTGATCCTAAGACAGTGGATGTCACAGGAGCTATTGTGCTACCTTCTCTATCAGAAGATATTAAATTTGTCATATCTAGTGAGTTACTACAGATGTTGCAACATAGAGGAGTGTTCTCGGGCTTAACATTAGAGGATCTGCATAACCATCTACACAATATTATATTTGTTTGTAAGACCATGATGGAAAATCAAAATTTGTCCATGGATGTCTTTAGGCTCAGTGTCTTCCCAATATCTCTCACACGATAAGCAACAATATAGTTATTTGAGCTCCCTCAGAGCTCTATTACTACATGGGTGAAAATGCAGAAAGCCTTTTTGGAGAGGTACTTTCCCAAGTCAAAGAAGCTAAAACTTAAGGATCGTATCAACAACTTCAAGCAAATATGGGTGATTCCATTAGTGCTACTTGGGAGGGGTTTAAAAAATACTTGAGAAGTGTTCAAGACCATGAAATCATTAATGATTTCTTACTGGAGATCTTCTATTAGGTGTTAGATGATAATTGCAATGCGATAGTCGATACCATAACTGGAGGATCATTCTTGGATTGCACTTTTGCGTATATGGCGCAACGACTAGATCGGATGGCAAAGACTAATCGTGCATGGGGCACAAGGGAATCAATGACAACAAAAAGCTCTTTCTCGTTCCGTACAAAGCCATAGCAAGCTAAAATAAATTAAGATGTGTTACAAGAGTTAGCTCGCATTAGTACTAATGTTGGGTTGCTAACAAAGCAAAACCAGCAACGAGTGAATGCATTAAGTCACAAACCACCAAGAGCACCCATTTATGAGGAGGATATTTGTTTCCTAACAAATCAGATGGGGAGGGTTTCTGAACTAACACTTAAAGGTCCAACCAGAACTATTGGCACCATGGTCAAAGAAAACAAGATTGGAAATATAATAGAGATAATGCATACAAGGACAACAATCGAGATGGATACTATGACATAAACAAGGGACATGATCAAGATGGTGATTAGTGTTAGCAGAGATGGATATCAAAATGGACCATATATGCCACCACAAAATTGTGATTCTAGGGCTGGTAGTTCGCGAATTAAAGAGATGTTTGACAAGTTGCTAAAGAAGGCATATACATAAGATAAGACTTTAAAAGGGATGAAAGCTGACATATTAGGGATTAATCCAAAGATTGAGTATCATTTGGTAGATATTAAAAAATTAGAGCTGCAATTCATTTAGATGTCAACATAGTTGAATCAGCACCAAAAGCGTACATTGCAAAGCAACCTAAGAATGATGGGCAGTGCATGACAGTGACTACATGAGGTGGTAAGCAGATGATTGACCCACAAATATTGGTAGTTGATGATGTGTCTTGTAAGGAAATAGTAAAGATCAAGGATCCAGAAACTAGAGATGACAAGGCCAAAGAAGTTGTGAGTGACAACTTGGTGACATTGAAGAAGTTGGAGCCCATACCTAGGCCTTCACCACCATTCCCTTAGAGGCTAAGAAAAAGAATAAGGAGGGGAAGTTTCAAAATTTCATCTCAATATTAAAGTAATTATCTAGCAATCTCCTTCTCATTGATGTATTAGAGCAAATGCCTGGGTTTGCTATGTTCATAAAGGACCTAGTAACAAAGAAGAGAATGGTGAACCAAGAGCTTGCCCATGATCTTCATCATTGCGGAGCTATTGTGACAAGGTCTTTAATGCAAAAGAATGAGGACCTCGGAGCATTGAACATACCTTGCACTATCAGAGTCTTCAACTTTGCAAAGGCGTTATGTGATTTAGGAGCCAACATTAACCTAATGCCTCTTGCAGTGTTCAAGCAATTAAGCTTGGGATCCCCCACATTGACTACAATGTAGTTTTTATGGCAGACAGGATAGTAAAGAAGTATATGGGGGTACTTTATGATTTTCTAGTCAAAGTTGAAAATTTCATATTCCCCAGACTTTGTGATATTTGATTATGAAGTTGACTTTGACGTCCCAATCATCTTCAAAAGGCCTTTCCTAGCCATTGAGTAAGCATTAATGAATGTAGAGTTAGGCTAACTCAAGTTTAGATTGAACAATAAAAAAGTTGTCTTCAATGTTTGCCAGTCCATGAAAAGACCCAATAATTTGAAAGTTGTCTTTGTTATTGAAAGTGTTGATGAAGTGCAACTAGAGGTACCAATAGAAGAAAGGTTGGGTGTTAAAACTCTTGAGACTGTATTGGTAAATTTTAAGAGTGATGGAATCCTAGGCCATGATGAGACGGTGATGACACTTGGAGCACAAATTTCCATAGACACCAACTCAAGCTTGAGTTGGACTTGAAAAATCATGAATCACCACCCACTAGACCATCAATTGAAGAGCCACTGGTATTGGATTTGACTCTTCCAGCCCACTTGAGGTATATGTTTTTGGGAATTAACAATACTTTGCTTGTAATTGTTATTGCATATATTAATAAAGAACAAGTAGAAGCATTGATTTCGGTCTTCAAAAGATTCAAAAGGGCTATTGGATGGATAATTGCAGACAACATTGGAATCCCACCTGGTATCTGTACTCACAAGATTTATCTTGTCAAAGATTATAAGCTGATTAAGCACCAAAGATGTCTCAACCTACCAATGCAGGAGGTTTTATGCAAAGAGATAATTAAGTGGTTGGATGCGTGTGTCATAGATCCAATTACTGACAGTGAATAAATGAATCTAGTCCATTGTGTCCCAAATAAGAGAGGTATCACTATGGTTCCTAATGATAGAAATGAGTTGACTCCTATAAGACTAGTCATAAGTTGGAGGGTTCGCATGGACTATCACAAACTCAATGCAATGACAGAGAAAGATCAATTCCCTATGTCATTCATGGACTAGATGCTAGATTTCTTGGCAGGCAAAGGCTAGTACTATTTTCTTTATGTTTATTCGGGCTACAATAAAATTTTCTTTCTCCAGAGGACTAGGAGAAGATAGCTTTTACATATCTTTATGGCACTTTCACATTCAAAAGGATAACATTTGGATTGTCTAATACACCGGCTACATTCTAAAGATTCATTATGTCTATCTTCTTAGATATGGTAGAGGATACATCGAGGTATTTATGGATGACTTCAGTGTTATTGGAGATTCATTTGAAGATTGTTGAGATATTTACATGGCGTGCTGAAAAGATGTGAAGAGTGTCACCTTGTGTTGAACTGCAAAAAGTATCCCTTCATGGTAAAATAAGGTAGTTTATTAGGGTACATAATCTCCATTCAAGGTATAGAGGTTGATAGAACTAAGGTTGAGATCATTGAGAAGATTCTTTCAAGGTATAGAGGTTGATAGAACTAAGGTTGAGATCATTGAGAAGATTCTTTCACCTATCTCTATAAAAGGTGTGAGAAGTTTCTTGGGACATGCAGGATTCTACAAATGGTTCACAGAGGACTTCTCAAGGACTTCTCAAAGATTGCATATCTATTGTGTGAGCTACTTGATAAAGATTTTAAATTCATGTTCAATGATGCATGTCTAAAGGCATTCGAGGGGTTGAAGGAGAGGTTGATATCAACACCTATCATAGTTGCTCCAGATTAGACTCAGCCTTTTAAGATTACATGTAATGCAAGGGAGGTTGTACTTGGTGTGGTCTTGTGACAACTTAGAGAGAAGATATTACATCCCATTTACTATGCTAGAAAAGCCTTCAATGCAACACAGAAAAACTATACTATCACTGAGCAGGAGTTACTTGTAGTGGTCTTTACGTTTGAGAAGGTAGGATCATATCTTTTGGAAACCAAAGTCATTGTGCATACTGGTCATTCGACATTTCGGTACATAATAGCAAAGAAAGATGTTAAACCAAGGTTGATTTGATGGGTACTTCTTCTCCAAAAATTTGATTTTGAGGTAATTGACAAATGAGGACCGAGAATCACGTTACTAGCCACCTATCTATACTTGAGGATGAGGCTATGGCAAAGCTTGACAATAGGGTAGAGATTGATGACTCATTCCTGATAAGAGAGTATTGGCGGCATCAAATGATTTGATACCATGGTTCACGAATTAAGCAAACTACTTAGTTAGTGATGTTGTGCCACTAGATTTGACTTCTCACCAACACTGTAAGTTTATGTTGATGAGAAAAAGTTTTTTGGGGATGAACCATATTTGTTTCGTGTTTGTGTAGATGGGATTAGTTGTCACTATGTTCCTGAGGTGGAGATCCTGAGGTGGAGATGATGAGCATTTTAGAGGCTTGTCATTCATAATTGGTTGGTGGGCATAATAGTGGAATTCAAACAACACATAAGATATTGCAGTATGGTTACTACTAGCCAACCATCCACCAAGATGTCCATGACTATGCTAAAGCTTTGACAAGTGCTAGAGAGAAGGTGGAGTTTTCTAAAAGCATGAGGTCCCACTTAACCCCATTATGGTGATTGAGTTATTTGATGTTTGGGGTATAAACTTGATAGGACCATTCATCAGTTCGTATGAAAACAAGTATATTTTGGTTGTTGTGGACTATATCCCAAAATAGGTGAAAACGGTTATGTTTTCTAAAAATGATGGTAAAAGTGTCACAGCATTCCTCAAAAGAAACATCTTCTTACGATTTGGCGCTCCTCAGGTGATCCTCAACAATGGATGTTCCCACTTTTGCAATAGGTTGTTCAATGCTCTTTTAGAGAAGTATGAGGTGAAGTATAGTGTGGCAATGCCTTATCATCCATAGATGAGTCGAAAAGTTAAGGTTCTAATAGGGTAATTAAATAAATTTTTATCCAAAACAGTGAATGCAAACTAGATAGATTGGTTGCGAAGGTTAGATGATGCATTATAGGCATACCCAATTCCATTTAAAACCCCCATAGGTATGTCTCCTTATAAACTTATTTTCGATAATGCTTGTCACTTACCTATAGAGCTTGAGCACAAGCCAATGTGGGCACTTAAGAAGCTAAATCTGGACTGGAATGATCCTGCTAATTCAAGATTGAGCCAACTCAACGAACTTGATAAGCTTTGGTTGAGGGAATATGAGAGCTTAGTACTGTATAAGCAAAAGATGAAGTTGTATCATAATTGTCACATTGAGCATCGTCAGTTTGCACTAAGATACTTGGTTTTATTCTTCAATTTGAGGATGCAGTTGTTTCTTGGAAAACTCAAGTCCAAATGGTTGGGTCTCTACAAGATGACACATGTTTTCAACTATGGGGCTGTTGAGTTAGAATACAAGGATGGCATAAGGTTCAAAGTCAATAGACAGAGAATCAAACCATACTCTTTGGCAATGCAAATGAAATCAAGATAGTGAAAGTAAGGAGTCTTAGTGAAGTTTGAATAACAAAGTGGTGTAAGTTGTGTTGCGACAATAAATCAGGCGCTACGTAGAAGACAACCCAAGAAACTCGTTGTAGTTTTCATGTATTTGTATTTGATTTGGTTTTTGGACTCATTGGTAGCTTCAATTTGTAAGTTTTTGTTATTTTTTAGACTGACAGACTGGAAAGTTATGGGATAACAATTTATTTTGATGAGAATATGTAGGAACAAGGTGAAGGCGGCAAACTAGTCCTAAAAGTGAGAAACTATGGTCTTGTATGTTAGTGTACGGGTCATGGTTTAAACCATGGGCCATGAAACTAATCGTAGAACCAATTCCAGTAAGCATGAAATTGTGAACTTCAAATCCATGAGGCAACTTTACCGTTTGTAGAAAGATCTATTGGCCGTGAATGAGGTTCGTGGATTCTGGGTAAGTTTTTAGAAAATTTTTTAAGTGTTGAGGGCATCTACTAACACAACCTACAAGCCATAGAACATTCCAAGGTTTGTAGTAACATTTGTAAAGGCTAGGATTTAAAACATTACCCTTTGAAACTATGAAACTAAGATTCACGGGCGGTAGAATAATTCATGGCCCATAATCAGGGTTTTGTGGAATCAAAAGACCACTTTTTACTTGACCCGATAAATGGAATAAGAAGGGGTAAAATACATTTACCCCTCATTTTCTTACATAATTACAAAAAAAAAACACAAACCCTACCCCCTTCCTCTTCTCTGATCGTCTTCTCCGACCACTGCACCATACTTTTCGGCCAACCCTTTCCCACTTTTCCGGCGACTGTAAGGCTTCCTCTATTTTGGTTTTTCATCAATTTTTCAGTCAGTAGATCATAATTTCAGTATGTATTCCTCATTAAACTTCCAACTTTTCAAGTTTGGATCTACGACTTGTAAATCTAGTAAAGTTGAAAATCTTGTCTTTCTTGCCCTAGGGAGTATGTAATCTGACATTTGAATGAATAAATTGTCTATTACTGTTTGATTGCCTATTGTGGGCATTAGAATTGTATCCGAATGTCCCATCCTTAGTTTGTAGTAAACATGTGAAAATCATTGTGTGATGATAATTGTTGTTTAAAATGCATTTTGCTATACTAATGAATTGTACTAAAATTGATCAGGCAATGGAATAATATTTGGGTCTTGCGATGGAAAATAAATTAAAAAGAGGTTTGAGTTTACATATACCATGCACTATGTTGGCCATTTGTTTTGCTTTGATTGGTTAGTGGGTGTATTTGTTCTTGATGGCTTGGATTGAATTGATACAAGTGGAGTAGGATAACAATTTAATTTTGATTAGGTTTAGGATGAAAACTTTTATTAGTATATATTGATGATTTTGGACACTATTTTATATGTCATTGGACTGTAATTGTGTATAATCTGTCAATTTGGGCTAGTCATATGCTTTATAATTGTTTATATCCTACGTTGACTAGGTCATTAGCTGTTATTTAG
Source organism: Solanum virginianum (assembly GCA_000787875.1). Taxonomy (NCBI): domain Eukaryota; kingdom Viridiplantae; phylum Streptophyta; class Magnoliopsida; order Solanales; family Solanaceae; genus Solanum; species Solanum virginianum. Next base: position 33,403 of record DF360132.1, on the reverse strand, counting down.
TATTATCATTCATGTGTTGAAAATGAGTTTTCACTTAGGATTTTCAAGTGATGTATACTTAAATTTATGGGGGTCTTTTATAGCCTGTGGTTTCAATCATGGACCTAATTGACCCTGGTAAAATGGGTTCAACAACTTGGAAATTTCGAAGTTAATAGGATGAACTTGTTTACAAGTCATAGTTCAAACTATAGCTCGTAAACAGTGTTCATAGTCTTCAATACCTGCACTTATATTTGTCTAAGTCTGCAACCACGACCTAGTCTATGACTCGTGGTTCAAACCACGAGTTGTGATTGTGTCTGTAGTTGCATTTCTAGTATATTAAATTACTATTACTCTATTTCCACAAAGGCTTTCCATGTCCCGTAGTTCACATTACGGCCCATAGATGAGCCATCATAGTTCTTTCTATGTTTAGTTCTAGTAAATGTTTATTTTTCCTTTTACACTTCCTTGAACTCACATGTGCTCATATAATTGTGTTTGTAGATATCATGGGTCCCAGACCAAGATGTAAAGATATTGATGCATTATGTGATAGACTCCATGATGAGCCAATGGAGTTAGAGACTAGTGGCTCGATAAAGGAGCACGATGTCAGTCCAGATAAAAGCATCGAGCCATGAGACATGCAGGCGGTATCAGGGAAGTTAGTACCAACCCAGATGTAATGACCCCTAGTTTAGGAGTCTAAGAGTGAAGAAAAGTTGGCCTAAAAAATGACTTGGAGTCATTGTATGAGGGCAACTTATGACCTACAGGAGGAGTTATAACCCATAGGTTTGGTCCTTATACATGAACTTTAGGTAAGGGAAAAAATTTCCAAGTGTAGGGTAATCATCGGACTCAATGACAGCCCATAGAAAGGAAAATGATCCATAAATGGGGTCGTAGATAGGCCTATAAAACATGAAGAAATTTTAAAGTTTGTTGGAAAGTGACCCACGAATTACCAGCATGACCAATAGAACAATATGCGGCCCGTAGAATCCTTTCGTGGATAGAGTCCAAAAATATGAGAAAAATGACTAGGTGTGGAAGGGCTTTACAAGTCCAACCACAACCCGTAAGTCAATGCGTGACAGTAAGATGGTTTCGTGGTTTTTAGTCTAGTAAATCAATTTTAGGAATTTTGGAAAAGTTAACAGGACAAACAGGACCTACGGACCATAAATAGTTCTACGACTCATAAATGGGGCTTTGTATGATCGACTCTAGCAGTTTAATGAAGGGCAGTTTGGTCGATTCCACAATTTCTATTTTCTAAACCCTGTCACTTTTTGGGATCTAAAGGGCCCTAAACCACCCCTTAAAGCCGTATGTCCTATAGTTATTCCCTCATTCTTCCAATCTCAAATTTCCTAAGGCAAAAAGGGCACTCCTCTTCATGAACAATATAAGGAGGCTAGGGTTTCGAAAGGGTCTTATCTTCCAATACCAAATTACTTCTTATCAAGCTTCCAAAGGTATGTGAGTTTGATTTATGGGTATCCTTCTACCTATAAAGACCTTCATGTTGTAAATTGTACCTTTTCTTTAAGTTCCTTCAAGTTTATATGCACACTCATGATGATTTTAAGTTATATTATGCTATTAAATGATGTCTTATGTTATTTCATTAAGTATGTACATGTTTTAAGCTATTTATGATGACTCCAATGATGAGTTTTGTTAATAATAAAGTGCGGGTGGTTTCATATTCCTTTAAAAGAGTATATTTTCATGATTTATGTGATTTATGATTGTTCCATTTAAATAGCCTAGCCCACCTAGTTTTCATGCAAAGCTTTGCATGTTTTATGATAATTATTAGGCCATTAATGATGAGTTTAAAGTTATGTTTGTCAAAAATATATGCATATTGACAGTTGCCCTAATAGATTTTTAAGAAAGGTCCCCAAGATGAAAAGACAATTCTCAATTGGTGGTTCCTAAGTTCGAGCTACTCATATGATTTAATACTTATAATTCTAAGTGTCATAATTTTAAACTATGATTTAAAGAATTCGTGGGATGACTTAGCACATAATGTGACATTAAGGTGGGGTTTGATAAGGGAACCTTAAAAGCAACCCTTTGTTGCATTAATTATGTGCCATCACAAGAGTCCTTATAGGCTAGGCTAGTGGATCCATGTAGGCCTTTTATGTTATTTAAGATGCATGCAAAGTGAATGGAGTTCCACCCAGCAAGTGGTCTTCCCAGCCAACGTATGTTGGATTCTATGTAGTAGCTCACATGGTCTTAAATGTCGATTACGGTCTTATCCCACAAGTTCATGACTTTATATATTTCCTTATGTATTCACTCTCATTCATATTGAGTTATGTCTCTTGTTAACATTTAAGCTTGTATTAAGTAATTTTGCTACTTTAGACATATACATGTTTAACTTATGAATGATGGCATTATAATTTCATGCATTGCATTGCATCTCACATGCTTAGTATATTCCAATATACTAACACATATTTTGCTTGCATGATATAACCATGTAGCGATAGGTACTCCTCCACCGGCTCGTGGCTAGTATTCATCATTCAAGACTAGTACTTTTATTTATATTGAGCCTTTAGTTCAAGACTCTACCAATTTCTGTTCTATTTTGTATCTTTATTTGAGGTGATGTATATGTGGCCCTTTTGAGGCTTTTACTTCTATGTTGTTAAACTTTGGAGTTTTTTCTTTTTTATGAAAATCGACTACTATCAATTTTGTCATCATTATTTTAATTGGTATGTTTTTGGACAAAAGATGTTAACCATTCATGCTTTTTAATGTTGCTTTATTGTCTTAAAAAGGCCTATTGACCCTTCCTCCATTTTAAATTCCACATTTCTTTACGTTTATGCCTATGAATGCTTAAGACATTTAAGATGGCTTGGGTAAGGTGTCCTTAGGTATCTCATTCGCCATTTGATGACTAGGCCCCTAGGTCAGGTCATTATAAACTTGGTATTAGAGCACGAGGTTTTAAAATATTCCTCGGATGTTGATGCATACCCTATTGAATAGAGTCTCATTCAAGGTTATGAAGCGCGCCACTATCTTGAGTGAGAGGCTATGAGACGGTTCAGGAAAGTCTTCCATTCTTTCTTATATGTGTTGTGCTTAGAGTTAGCTAAGGTATTCTTATTACTAATGATGGTTTTCTTTTTATTTCTAGGTCATGCTACCAAGAAGAGCTCCTCAACGAAGAGGCACTCCCGAGCGACAAGTTCCGATACTCCAATAAGATGACAGAGTGTCTCATGCAGAGTTCTGATTTGCCTTCACCTTGTTGGCCCAAGCATTGGAAAACCAAGCTAACTGAGAGATATTTGTTTCTCCCCAAGTACCTACTCTATCCATGAGTGTGAGAGACTTGATACAAATGAACCCTCTAAATTTTCATTGGTCCAGGGCAGAGGAGGACCCCATTGATTTCATTAAGGAAGCCTATCGGGTAGTAGCGATGATGGGTATCCCTTTAGAGGAAAAGCCAACTTTGTGGACTACCAACTTAAAGGGATAACCAAGATTTTGTATGAGCAATAGGTGGATGAGTAGGGCCAAGAAATGGGTCCCATTGGTTAGGAAGAGTTCAAGTGTGCCTTCTTGGATAGCTTATTCCAGTTGAGCTAAGGGAGGCCAAGGTCCAAAAGTTGAGTGTGAGGGAGTATGCCCTTAAATTCATAAAGCTTTCCAAGTATGCTCTCTTCATGATTGCAGATCTAAGGGCCCGCATGAGCAAGTTTATCTTTAGCATCTCCGAGGTGATGTCCAAAGAATATAAGATATCCATGTTAGTGAAGGAGATGGACATCTCCCGTTTGATGACTTATGCGGAGAAAATAGAGGAGGAGAAGGTAAGAGAGAGGCAAGGGAGTCCAACAGGGCTCGTGTTGATGGTGGGGGCTACTTCCACCAAAGAAATAGTGGTCACAAGTTCCAAGGTGTCTAAAAGCAAGGTGGGCAAAGATCCACCAATACTCCTTCCTAGACTACAAAGGACAAGGGGGTTGCTCGTAAGCCCCAAAGCCTACATTTTCCCTAGTACAAGAGACTCTATAAGGGAGAGTGTCTAGCTGGGTCTAATGCTTACTTCAATTGTAGGATGCCCAGACACCATGCCAAATATTATAGAAGTGGTAGTGTAAGGCCCCAAGGCCAAGGTGGGAAAGTTCAAGGCACCTAAAGGACTAATAGGTTTTGTGCTCTCCATGGTCGGCAAGAGATTGCAAAGGCTACATGATGTTGTCACTGGTATATTGAGAGTTTTTGATTTTGATACATATGCATTTTTAGATCTAGGAGCTAATTTTTCATTTGTAACTCGATTCCTTGCTAATAAATTTCATGCATGTTTTGAAGTCCTCCATGAGCGCTATGAAGTAAGTAACCTTGTAGCAGAGTCTATTGCTTCCCAAAAAGTCTATAGAAATCATCCTATCTCCATTTTGCATAAAGTGGTCTCTTGTGATCTAGTTGAGCTTTCCATGGTAGACTTTGATGTGATTCTCGGGATGGATTGGTTGTACGCTTTTTATGCTTCCATTCATTGTAGAACTCATAGGGTCAAGTTACCATTCCCAAATGAGCCAATTCTTGAGTGGTAGGGTAGTAACTCTTGATGAGGGGTTGGTTGATTTCTTTCCTAAAAGCCCAAAAAATGATTTCCAAGGGATGCATCTATCATCTATTGAGATATCACCTCTAAAGCACCTTCCCTTGAGTCGGTCCCCATTATTCAAAAATTTTTATCTTTTCGAATGAGTTAATAGGTGTTCTTCCCTAAAGGGAAATAGGCTTTAGCATAGATCTCCTACTCGATACTCAATTTATCTGAATCCCTCCATATAGAATGGCTCTCCCAGAGTTGAAGAAGCTAAAAGAGGAATTGATGGATTTGTTGGAGAAGGATTTCATTAGACCTAGTAGGTCTCTATGGGATGCTCCAGTGTTATTTGTGAGAAACAAAGACGGGTCACTCCGTATGTGTACCGACTATTAGCAACTTAATAAGGTCTCTAGCAAGAACAAGTATCTCCTTCCGAGAAAGATGATTTTTTGATCTATTTCAAGGGGCTACACACTTCTCCATAGTTCATTTGAGATCCAGGTATCACCAATTGAGGGTGAGAGAGAATAACATTCTAAAGACGACCTTTTAGACTAGGTATGGTCACTTTGAAATTGTAGTAATGTCATTTTGCCTCACTAATGCTCAGGCTATATTTTATTGATGACATTCTTATCTACTCTTGAAGTGAGGAAGAACACATGGAGCATTTGAGGGTGGTATTGCAAATCATAAGGGAGCAAAGGCTTTATGCAAAGTTTGACAAGTGTGAGTTTTAGCTAGATGAGGTTGCCTTTCTTGGTCATGTGGTATCATATGATGTTATTAAAGTTGATCCTAAGAAGACTAAAGCAGTGAGAAATTGGATAAGGCCATTGACTCCTACTGACATAAGAAGTTTCTTGGGACTAACCGATTATTATAGAAGGTTTGTGCAAGTTTTCTCTTCCATTTTGTCCCCACTCACTAAGTTGACTCAAAAGAAAGCAAAGTTTATGTGGACAGATGAGTGTGAGAAAAGCTTTCAAACTTTGAAGGATCAACTAACTTCAGCTCCAATAATGACATTACCAAAGGGAATGATGGGTTCATCATATATTGTGATTCACCAAGGATTGGGTTAGCATGTACACTAATGCAACATGGTAAGGTGATTTCCTATGCTTTGAGATAGTTGTAAGTGCATAAGAATAATTACCTGACTCATGATCTTGAGCTTGCGGCAGTGGTGTTTGCCTTGAAGATTTGGTGACACTATTTGTATAGGGTTCATGTAGATGTCTTCACTAATACAAAACCCTCCAACATATGTTCACCTAAAAGGATCTTAATTTGAGGCAATGAAGGTGGTTAGAGCTTGTATAAGATAATGAAATGAGCATAAAGTATCACCCGAGAAAGGCCAATATGGTAGCCAACGCCTTTAGTAGAGTTTCCATGAGTAGTATGTCTTACATTGAAGATGAAGGAAAGAGGGAGTTGGCCAAAGATGTTCATAGGTTAGGTAGACTAAGAGTGAAATTGAATGAGTCCAAAAATAGTGGTGCAATGGTAATTTATGGTTTCGAATCTTCTCTGATTGAGGTGGTTAAGTCCAAGCAAGATCTTGATCCTACCTTGGTTGACTTGAAAACCTTAGTGAAGGAAGGAAAGATACAAGACTTCTCACAAGGAGGAGATAGTGTACTCCGATATCAGGGGCAATTATGCGTACCTAATGATGGTGAGCTAAAGAAGTTAATTTTGCAAAAAGCTCATAGCTCTTCATACTTCATTCATCTCATCACTACAAAGATGTATAGAGACTCGAGGGATATCTATTGGTGGAATTTAATGAAGAAGGACATTGCCCAATTTGTGTCCGAGTGTGCAAATTGCCAACAAGTCAAAAGTGGAGCATCAAAGGTCAGGTGACTAATCTCATAACATTGACATTCCTACTTGGAAGTGGCAAGAGATCAATATAGACTTTGTAATGAGGCTACAAAAGACAAAAAGGCATTTTGACTCCATATGGGTGATAGTTGACCATATCACAATGTCAACTCACTTTATATCGGTCAAGACTATATTTAATGTTGAAGATTATAAGTTTGTATATCCAAAATTGGTAAGGTTGGATGGAATTCCATTGTCCATCATATC
>DF360132.1:0-21336 GCA_000787875.1 Solanum virginianum | reverse complement strand
CATAATGTCCATACCAGGGAAGAGATAAGGTTATTGCTTTTTCATATCTGCTTCGGCCTTCCAAGTAGTACTTTCGACTTGTTAGTTCCTCCAAATAACCTTAACGGAAGCAACATCCTTGTTGCTCAACCTCTTCACTTCCTTATCCAAGATCTCTACTGGAACCTCTTCATATGAAAAGTTACTTTCAACTACCCCCACAACATCAAGAGGCACAATGGCGTTAGGATCACCCACGCGCTTCCTCAACATAGATACATGAAAGACCGGATGAACTAATTCCATTTCACTAGGCAAATCTAACTCATAGGCTACCTTACCAATCCTCCTCATCACCCTATAAGGACCCACATATCTTGGGCTTAACTTATCGTTCTTGAGAAAATGAACAACACCCTTCATGGATGACACTTTCAAATAGACCCAATCACCAACCTTAAACTCAAACTCCCTCCTTCTCACATCGGCATAAGACTTTTGGCGACTTTGGGTTGTTTTCAACCTTTATCTAATTATCCTTACCTTCTCCATAGCATTCAAAACCAGATCCGTACCCAACAAAGCCATCTCTCCAACCTCAAACCACCTAACCGGATATCTACAACGTCTACCATAGAGAGCCTAAAAAAGAGCCATTTCGATACTAGAATGATAGCTATTGTTATATGCAAACTCAATCAATGGAAGATGATCATCCCAACTACCCTTAAACTCTAATACACAATCCCTAATCATGTCCTCAAGTGTTTGGATAGTTCTTTCGGCTTGGCCATCCGTTTGAGGGCGGAAGGCCGTACTAAGCTTTACCTTGGTTCTAAGACCTCCTTCGAAGGACATCCAAAAGTGTGAAGTGAATTGTGCACCACAATCCGATATGATGGACAAAGGAATCCCATACAACTTCACCAAGTCATGAATGTACAACCTAGCATAATTCTCAGCCCCATATGTAGTCTTAACCGATAGAAAATAAGTTGATTTTGTCATTCTATCAACCATAACCCATATGGAAACCCAACCACAAAATCCATATTAATCTCTTCCCACTTCCAAGTAGGAATCTCTATGCCTTAGGTTAGGCCTGATATTTGACTTTGACTTGTTGGCAACTATGACAACCGGAAATAAATTTAGCAATGTCCTTGTTCATGCCTCCCACCAATACACATCCCTCAAATCTCTATACATTTTGGTAGAGCCGGGGTAAATGGAATAGGAAGAGTTATGAGCCTCATCAAGAATCTTTTCTATCAAGCCATCAACACAAGGTACACACAACCTACCTTGGTACCTAAGGGCACCATATCCCCCTTGGGAGAAAACCTCCACCTTGCACTCTTTCATCAAGGCCTTTAATTCTAACAAGGATCAAGATCTTGCTTTGCTATCACCTAATCAACCAAAAAAGATTTAGAACCATCAACAACAATAACACCCCTATTATTAACCTCTTCCAACCTAACTCCCAATCTAGCCAACCGATGGACCTCCCTAGCCAGTTCAACATGTACCCCATACAAATAGTGAGCCACATCTTTAATGCAAATACCATGGCGACTAGCTCAATATCATGGGTAGGATAATTCTTTTCATACACTTTGAGTTGTCTAGAAGCATGGGCTATGACCTTACCATTTTGCATCAACACACAACCCAAACCAACACGGGAAGTATCACAATACACAACAAATCCCTCTATTCCTTCTGGTAGTGACAATATAAGAGCAGGCACAAGCTTATCTTTCAATGGTTGAAAGCTCCTTTCACACTCATCGGTCCACACAAACTTAACCTTTTTTGAGTCAATTTTGTCATAGGAGAAGCAATAGAAGAGAACCCATTCACAAATCTCCAGTAGTAACCTGCTAAGACCAAGAAGCTCCTAATATTCGATGGGGTCAATGGTCTAGGCCAATTCCTAATAACATTTGTCTTCTTAGGATACACCTTAATACCATCCCCCAATACCACATGACCTATAAAGGCAACTTCTTTCAACCAAAATTCATACTTCTTATATTTAGCATACAATTTCTCTTCCCTCAATCTTTGCAACACTACCTTCAAATGACCCATATGCTCCTCCTCACTATGTGAACAGATCAAAATATCATCACTGAATACTATAACAAATGAATCAAGGTAGGGTTTAAAGACCATATTCATTAGATCCATAAAGATGGTCGGTGCATAGGTCAACCCAAAAGACATCACCACAAACTCATAATGTCCATACCTAGTCTGGAAGACGTCTTAGGAATAACATACTCCCTCACCTTGACTTGATGATACCCGGACCGAAGATCAATCTTAGAGAAGTGGCTAGCCCCTTGCAATTAGTCAAACAAATCCTCAATTCTTGGAAGGGATACCTATTCTTGATGGTGACCCTATTAAGTTGTCGATAGTCAATGCACATTCTAAGAGACCCATCCTTCTTTTTCACAAACAACACTGGTGCACCCCAAGATTATTGGCTAGGCCTAATAAAACCCTTCTCTAACAAGTCCCTCAATGGCTCTTTCAACTTCTTTAACTCCGTCGGAGCCATACAGTAAGGGGGAATAGAAATGGGCTAAGTAATGGGGAGGAGGTCTATACCAAAATCTAGTTCCCTTTCAGAAGGAACATTGAGAAGGTCATTTGGAAAGACATCAAGGAACTCATTTACAATCGGAACCGACTCTATAGGAAGGACCTTGGACTCCACATCCCTAACCCTCACAAGATGATAAAGACACCCCTTAGAGTTCAACTTACGAGCTTTAATACAGGAGATGAACCTACCCTTGACTACCACATCATGACTCTCCCACTCAAGAACGGGTTCATTTGGGAATTGGAACTTGACTGTACGAGTTCTACAATCAATAGAGGCATAATATGCATGCAACCAATCCATCCTAAGAATGATATCAAAATCAACCATATCCAACTCAACAAGATCCTAAGGTAATATTTTATGCAAGATGCCAATGGGACAATTTCTATAGAGCTTTCTAGCAACAATAGATGTACCAATATGAGTAGACACCTCATATGACTCACACAATAATTCGGGCTCAACATGAAACTTTTTGGCAACAAAGGGGGTAACAAAAGAAAAAGTGGCACCCGGATCAATCAATGCATACACATCAAAGTTAAAGATTTTCAACATACTAGAGACAACATAGGGCACCTCATTAACCCCTTGCCTCTTATGTAAAGCATAAAATTAATTGTGCCTTGGGGCACCATCCTATCGGCCACCTCTCCACAAAGGAACTGCATTTGCACCTTGTGGACGAACCTCCTTACCCTTGTTATGATTTTTGAGGGCAATCTATCACCTTATGCCCAACTTCCCCACAACCATAACAACCATTAGTATACTTCAAGCATGGACCACTATAACTCTTAGCACATTTATGACACCCACCATTAGGGGCCACACCTCCAACACCTTGGGCCCTTAGAAAGTCATTAGCAACCCTCTTTTTAAATGCATGAGTAGACCTTTAGCCTTGATGGAACCGGCCACCCTTTCGACTTTGGAACTTTCCTTCGAAATGGCCCTCTTGGCCTTATGACCCCTTCTCTTTCTCAATTTCTCCTCCTCTATTTGTTTAGTATAGGTCATTAATCGGGACAAATCCATGTCACTAATCAACATGGCAGACCGACATTCTTCACTTACCAAATTGGAAACACCCATCACAAACTTGTTCATTCTAGACCATGGGTCGACAGTCAAGTGAGGAGTATATTTAGAGAGTTGAGTGAACTTGAGGGCATACTCCCTCACACTCATAGACCCTTGTCTCAAATTCATAAACTCCACCAATTTGGCTTCCCTAAGCTCAAGAGGGAAGAACTGATTAAGAAAAACCACCTTGAATTCCTCCCAAAGCACCACATTGTTGATCCCCTTCTTCTCCTTCCATTGGTTACACCATATTTGTGCCACCCCCTTGAGTTGGTAAGCCGCCAACTCCACCTTCTTTTCCGATCTAACACCCATGATAACCAAAACCTTGTAGACCTAATCAATGAACTCTTAAGGGTCCTCATCAACCTTTGACCCATTAAATTTTGGGGGATTCATCCTTATTAAGTCTCTTACCCGAGATGCCGGTTTAGGAGCATGAGGGGATTGGGCCCCTTTGTTGGCTTGATTAGCCATAACTTGTGCAACCAAAATGAGAGCATCCCGGAGCTCACCATGAGCCGATTATTCCTCGGGTGTGTAGGCACTTCTTCCTCTTGTGTTAGGCATGGTCTAGCATAGAAAAGAACAATCGTTGGGGGGAAAACTTACCTTAACTTCTATAGAACGACATAGAGTAATTAGAAGGGAAAAATTTCCTAAAATATCTCATAGCCTCTTACTCATAGTTGTGGTACACAACACAACCATGAATAAGACTCTAATCGATGTGGTGTGTTGGACTCCAAGGATCTAACAACCTAGTGCTCTGATACCAAGTTTTTCATGATCCAAGACTAGGGCCTAGACGTGAAATGGTGCATGGGGAACCCGAAAGGGCCCCAAGCAAGCCTCTTAACATACCATTACACACATTGGTCGCGAAAGCAAGCAAACGGCATAATAGACTTGAAATAAGGGCAAAAAGGACTAAGGGAAAACTTCATAACATAAATATCAAGAACAAGAGAGTCAAGGCTCATAGCATAGATACATAACATGTCTAATAACACCTCTACTACATAGATAAGAGCGGGGGCCAAGACAAGCAATTGGGCTCACCCTCATAATTAATATATACATAATAGAAAGATAGTTTAGAGCGGAGACCAAGATAAGCTATCGGGCTCACCTTCATAGTCAATATATACATAAAAGAAAGATAGTCTTGGAACATAGTATGAGATCATAAACATCGTCCCTGAAATGGAGGACTTACCAAAGAGCTTGGGAGAAGTCGTACTAGCCACGTGGAGGAGGATGATCAAATGAGGCTCCAGTTTCTACAAGGTGACATCATGTAGGCATATAGTATGCATTAGTACGTTTGAATGTATTAAGTATATAGGAAGTAATGCAACAAGAGATAAACACCATAAACAAAATGCATAACATAGGCAATGAATAAGCTTATAGGAATATGACATGTATGAATGATGCTTGAAGTAAAAATGATGCTTATATAAAATATAATACATGTGTAAAGAAAGACCATAATAGTGAATATCCAAGGCCTACCACCCTCTTGGTGAGGCGAATGAAGTACAAACCCTTCAATAGGTTGATGAGGTACAAACCCCCCAACATGGTTGATGGAGTACAAACCCTCTAATATGGTTGATGGAGTACAAACCCCCTAACAAGGTTGATAGAGAACAAACCGCCCAATGTGTTTATCAAGCTACGAGCCTCCTGACATGGTTACACGGGCCTACCACCTCCCGAACGAGGCGATCAAGGTACAAACCCCTTAACAAGGTTACCTGGACTACGACCCCCTAAGTGAGGCTTGGTCAATTCCTAACACTATAGAGATAATATCACATACATACATTCCTTTCATCATCATAAAGTCATTCAACTCATAAGACATGTATTGGACCTTCAAATTTCTCAAAAAACCCTTGGCCTTGATGTAACCTTCATGATCATAAAGTCATTCAACTCATAAGACATGCATTGGACCTTCAATTCCTCAAGAAACCATAACCGGGACATTTTATTAAACACTTGGCGGGTGTGAAGTGCTAGTGTAAAACCATGCAATTCAATAGTGAAATCATGCTAGGAAACTCAATGTAAAACCATCAATAGATAGTTGGTAATACCCCCAAGCAATATACGTCAAAACCCTTCATCAAATCTCACAATAGACCTTAGGTTCATAGCTCAAAATATGCTACAATAACCATATTTTCATGAAACCATAAAATTATCAATAGATACTTGGTAACACCCTCAAGCAACATACATCAAAACCCTTCATCAACTCTTACAATTGATCTTGATTTCATAGCTCAAAACATGCTAAAACTATTACAATTTCATAAACCTCAACATAGTGTGTAGTGACAATCTCACAACAGATCTTATATTCATAGCTCAAAACATACTAAAACAACCATACTTTCATGAAATCCTAATATAGTGTGCAATGAAATTCATAATAATTAAGACCCATAAGTAAATAAACTTTAAATCATGATATTTTAAGTAAAACGAAGCTTGAGTATCATGGGTAAAAAGAACCCCAGAAAGAAACCCACATACCTTAGCTTTTGGAGAATTCTTGAAGAAGATTGGAGATGGAGACTTGAAGCTTGAATGAGAACCTTAAGATCTGGATGAGTTTTGAGACATAAATTTAGGAGATAAAATATTGTCTAAGTATTTGAGAGAGTATTTGGGAATGTCATGAATAATATGAGGGTGAAATAAGGCTAAGTATAGGCATTTTCACGTATGGAATAATTAGGCCCAAGATGCAAAAGCCTTGAACCAAACTTGAAAAACAAGCACAAAAAAATGAACTGACACGCTAGGGGCGCGAAACCTCACTGGAAATCATATTTTTGAAAAAATAAAATTGCAATTCGTTTGCTCTAAAATTGGGGTTAGACTCATTTCCTACTCAATTTGACCCCCTGAATAAGAATATGAAGTCAGATTTTTGATATCGCTCACGGATTTTGAGATATATAAAAATTACGATTATGGACATTTTCGAGGCACATTTTCAGGCACTTTTTGGGGTGGTTTCATCCAAGATCTTCAATAGAAATCACAAGTATGAATTAAGAACATTAAATATTATTTTCCATATGTATCTCACTTTTTCTTATAGACTCTTTACTTTTCTATACGAAAAATAACCTAAAAAACCTATTTATAGAATTTAAAATACAAAGCCAAATCAAAATAGGAGAACTGGGTCGGCAGGCACTACGAGCAACTTTACGGATCGTATAAAGTTCTACTGGTCATATAAAGTTATATGGTGTATAATTGCGGCTTCATGAATTCCTTCTATAAATCTGGGGTTTACTTCTACAAGACCTATCTATGAGTCATATAAAGTTTTATGGCCCGTGGGGGGTTTCATCTGATGACTTTTTAACAATCCCCTACTTTCTGATCCTCATGGTATTACACTATGTCTACGACTCATATAATATTTTATGGCTCATCTGCATGTTCGTAGACTCAACTTCAGAAAATCTCCCCTTCACTGGATTTTGCTATAAAACCTACTCTACGACCCGTGGAAACTTCCACGGCCCATAAAGGGTATCGTAGAACAGAAAATTCTTCAATTTCTACACACTTATCCCAAAAATCATACCAACCCTATAGTCCTATTAAACAAACATAAAAACATATCAAATCTACTAACATCGTTTTAAGAACACATAAAATTTCAAGTTTTAAGCATCAAAAGTATTATATTTTGACAATACATCAACACCCTTAACTTAAAATTGTTGCTTGTCCTCAAGTGACGAATTCAATCTACACGAGCAGTATAGTAACATATAGACCTCAATTTAGTGACATATATCATATCAAACTCAAGCACATATGCCCCACACCACTCTTAAAAGCATATCTGATAGTTATCAACCAAACCAATGCAGATCAACATATATGATAATGCAACTGTGACAAGTAAGGCAATCATAAATAAGCAATAATTACTGAGTTAGTCTAAAATCAATACTGCAATACAAGTGCCTTTATAAAAAGAAGTCTCATATCCCACTCATGATAATATTTTCAAATTCAATGCTTGGGACTACGCAGAGTCACTTATTATCACAAAAGATATTTAAATATCATGCTCAATACCACATACTTGACCCTAGACTCATGATTATGACCTTTGACTACTTGGACTAGGATCACCTTAGGACTTTATTTTCTTGTAACATAGTCTTAGGAGGCTTTGGTATGATGTTTTGGGAATATCGTGACTAAAGGCTCTCTTTCTACACTTTTACCCTACCAACACTATCATTTTTTCACTTCATTCTCCCTTTCTCCTATTTCAAGCTTTTCTGGATGCCTTTCTCTCATTTTTAGCTCTTTTCCTTTTGTTTTCTTATTATTTTGGTTATTAGCTCATTACTTAGGTATCTACTCATTTTTCTTGCACCTAGAACATATTTTTATCCTTTTTTCCATGTATCACTAGCTTCCACCTTATTTTGTGTTTCAACTTAGGCTTTTGGCCTGAGTCGAGGTGCTTAATATCTAACCTAGGAACGTGGCCACTTTAGGTAGCCACCCTCAACTTAAGTTTTTTGCCTCAGTTAAGGTGCACAATGTTCAAGGAAGGACCATCGCTAATTTCAGGATTTTATATCTAATAAGGCTAGGTAACATAGGTTTATACAAAGAAAATGGTATATGCAAGGCTCAAACATTGGGACTAAGGGATACATTACATCTTTGGTTGGTTATTTAGGCTAAGTGGACTAATATGAACAATGACCTAAGATCTTTCCTAACCAATTAACCTACATTCTAAGTTAGAGTAACAGGGTAAGTTCTAAATTGAAGCACAACATAAGAATTTAGCAAAGAAAGCTCACATACACATGGCACTGATTACACTATTAATAAAAACTCTCAGATCATGCTTTTCATCATTATTAGAACAAGAACTGTCAAACAATCAAACATGCATGGTTGCTATCAAGACTAACTAACAACATTTTGTGGGCATCATTATTCACATAAAAACAAGCATATGTCATAGACATCAGTACTACATGCTACTAATACTAACTACATATCCTAAATATGTCGGTTCAATAGGAAGAAAATATCCTTGGGGAATACGAACACAGGTAAGAAAAACCCTAGGATTCAAAATTTGGGATAGTTATAGGCAAAGGTTACTTAGAATTAACTGAGGCCTATAACTACTCACACTCCATCAAAAAAGATTTGTATTGTCCTCAATGCACAAAAAAAATAGTAAAGCACAGGGGTCAAAAAACATATCTGGGAGCCTAAGTGCTGGTCTCCCTTGGGTTGCCTCCCATGCATCGCCTGATTTAGTGTTGCGGCATGACTTGGACAACTTGGTTATTGAGACTTCACCAAGTGCCGAAACATCCATCTTCAAGTCGTCTGGCCTCTTCATCGGCTAGCAAATATTAAAGACAACATCTTTGTCATTTAATCAAAACTTGAGTTGGTCAGCTTCCATATCCACTAGTGCTCGACCAATGGCTAGGAAGTGCCTTCCCAAGATGATTGGGACTTCAAAGCTGACTTCACAATCAATGATCACAAAGTCTATGGGGAATATAAACTTATCTACTTTGACAAGGACGTCATAGAGTATCCCCATAGGCTTCTTCACCATGCGGTCAACCATCAACAATCAAATGCTCATTGAAGTAGGGGCTCCCAAACCTAGCTTCTTGAAGACTGTAAGGGGCATTAGATTTATATTAGTGCCAAGAACATATAATGCCCCTTGCAAACTTCATATCTCTGATAGTGTAAAGTATGGTAAATACACCAGGATCTTCTCACTTTTGCACCAAGGACCTCGTAGCAATCGCACTGTAATATGAAAGCTCTTGTAAGAGTACCTAGATTACAGTCCACTTCTTTGTGACCAAGTCCTTCATAAACTTTCCATACCCAGGCATCTTTTCCAATACCTCAATGAGAGGGAAGTTGATAGAGAGTTGCTTCTGCATGGAGAGAAAGTGCTTGAATTTACCTTATCCTTCTTTTTTATTCTTCTAGGGAAGGGAAAAGGAGGTCCAGAAATGGGCTTTAACATCTGTGGCATCACTGCAGAATCACTCACCCTATCCTTGGCATGATTATCTCTAGTTTCTACATCTTTAACTTTAACTATCTCCTCACAAATATCATCATCATCAATCAACATTTGAGGATCAATGGTCTGCTTGCCACCATGAGTAGTCACCGCCATACACTACCTCTTATTCTTTGGATTATGAACTGTATTATTGGGCAATGTACCTTTTTGTCACTGGTTGAGTTGAGTTAATATTTAACCGAACTATTGATCAAGCTATTTGGTAGCAACAGAATGACACTCGATCTTTTGATTAATGCTAGAGATGTCAAACTTCATCCCCTCAAGGTCTCATCTTGTGTGTCAGCCTTCTTCAACAGATGATCAAATATCTCTTCAACTTTAGAGCTATCAGCACCTGAATCAAGATTATGTGATGGCATATAAGGACCATTTTTGTAACCATCTCTGTGACCCCAATCAACATCTCTATCCTGGCCCCTATTTCTATCATAGTAACCTCCACGATTATTATCCCTAAAGGCGCTATCCCTATTATAGTTCTAACCTTAGTTTTCTTGATTTTAGCGCTAATAGCTTTGATTGGACCTTTGGACATTAGTTTAGAAACCCCGCATCTGATCAATGATGAACAAAGTGTCCTCTACATAGTGAGGCTCCTCATACATAGGTGCTCATGAAGGCTGATGAGCAACTCCATTCACACGTTCTTGATTATGGTTCATTAATAACTCTATGTTAGTACTTATCTGGGCAAGCTCTTGCATCATCTCTTCATCTATTTTAGCTTGTGCTGAACTAGTACTAACTACACATAAGCTCTTGGTTATCGACCTATCCCTCGTTCCCCATGTACAATTCATCTTGACCACTTTTTTCAGCATCTCAGCAACCCTTGAAAATAGTTGATCTAAAAATGTGCCACTTATGATGGTATCACCACATGCTTGGCTATTCTAGTCCAGGGCGCGATAGAAGAACTCCACCTAGATATCATCCATGATCTTATGGACAAGGACACTCCTCAGACACTTTGTGAATCTCTCCTATGTGGTGATGATAGAGTCACCAAGAAGCTGCTCGAAGTTGTTGATCTAGTCATTCAACTTCAGCTTCTTTGATCTCAGGAAGAACCTCTCCAAAAATGCCTTCTCTAATTGAACCTAGCTAGTGATCAAATTATGTGAGAGCTTGGATAGCCATAATATTGCATTTCCTATTAGAGACAATGGGAAGACAGAAGCCCAATAATATCCATAGATAGATTCTGGTTTCTCATCACACTCTTACAGACAAATACAACGTTATGTAGATGGTTATGCAGATTCTCTAATGGTAGCCCGTGAACAACCTGCGATTTTGTAGCATTTGAAGTAACCCACTTGAAACTCTGGACTTTGTGTCATCTGGTAATGGAGGCAACACAATAGCTCCAGTGATATACACAACCATAGGGTTAAGCCAATATTGATTTGATATATGAGCTTCGGCATTAAAATCCTATGGTTGTGGATCAATATCCTCAAGTGGAGGTGGGTTATTATCATTTACATTTTGATTTAGGTTTAGAGTTGCATTAACTGTGTTTTTCATGTTGTCTTGGGCCATTTTTCTCAATGTTCTTTAGATCTCTGGGTCAAACAGAGCCAAGGGAATGTGTTAACTTTGCATGTTGTGTATACACTACAACTACACATTGAAACAAAATAACCAAAATTTTAAAATGAGAGAAATAAGGATTAATTCCAGAACTACTTAAATTAAATAAGTCTAGCCGTATTCCCTGGCAATAACACCAAAATCTTGATGTTGCCCAAGCTACACCTCTTCTTTGAAGGTTAAAGGGGTCGTTGTTAAGATATATAACATAACCAAGGCTAGGGTCGAACCCATAGGGAATAAGGTAGACTTAGAAAAATTTCAAGAAGTTCGAGTTGATTAACCTACTTATCTCCCCAAAGAGGGGAGGGGTTTGTAAAACTATAGAAAGAAATCCCAGACTAAGACAAGTGTGAAATCAGTATGAAGAGTAACTAGGGTATTGTGTTCCTCATGATTCTCTAACTCGGTATTACTAAATAATCGAATTCTTTTCTAGTATGTAGCATGTAGAACGGTAAATTAAGTTTACCAAATCCTTTGAGTTAGGCGAGAGGAAATTTTTAGTATGTGATTTGATTTATTCCCGCAGTGTGACATTATGTGATTTGATTTATTCCCGCAGTGTGACATTACTAACCCTTACCTATTGTTCCAGTACAACCTCCCTTTTTAGTATGTGATTTGATTTATTCCCGCAGTGTGACATTATGTGATTTGATTTATTCCCGCAGTGTGACATTACTAACCCTTACCTATTGTTCCAGTACAACCTCCCCTAGATCCAGTTTGGTTGGTTACATGAGAAACATCAATTAAATCCTATTAATTAATCTCTTTTCCTATTTATTTCTACCTTGATCCAGTCAGTAACACTAGATGAGTTCTAACATCAGTCACAGTTAAAAAACATTCAGAATGAAGAGAATTAATTAATACATGCATGCACACTTTCCAAAAATTATAAATTATCCAGTTTTACCTTATTAGTTCTTTATGGTTTCGATAACCCTAGTTGTGGATTTCAGCTACTCATTATCAGTGTAGATGCAAGAATCATAATTTTGAATAGCATAATTAAGCATTTACAAGAATAGAATTAAGAATAAGAAATTCAAGCTCTTCAATGGAAATCACAAGTATGATTTAAAAATAGAAAATATTATTTTCCAAGTGTCTCACAATGTTTCTCACTTTTTCTTATTGAATCTCTACTATTTTATATGAAAAATAACCTAAAAGACCTATTTAAAGCATTTAAAATACAAAGCCAAATCAAAATAGGAGAACTAGGTTGGTAGACACTACGGGCAACTTTACGAGTCGTACAAAGTTCTACGACCCGTAATTGGAGCTTTGTGAATCCATTTTGCAAATCTGGGGTAGACTTCTACAAGACCTATCTATGGGCCGTGTAAAGTTTTACGGCCTATAGAGGATTTTGTGTTATGAGTTTTTAGCAACTCCCTAGTTTCTGATCCTCAGGGTATGACACCATGTCTAACTCATATAATGTTTTACAGCTCATCTGTATGTTCGTAAATTCAACTTTAGAAAATCTATCCTTCACCGGATTTTGCTACGAAACCTACTCTATAACCTGTGGAAACTTCCACAACCCATAAAAGGTGTCGTTGAATAGAAAATTCTTCATTTTTTGCACACTTACCCCAAAAATCATGTCAACCCTTTAATACTGAAAAACAAACATAAAAACATATCAAACCTACTAACATCACTTTGAGAACACACAAAATTCTAAGTTTTAAGCATAAAAAGTGTTGTATTTTGATAGCACATCACATTTTCTCATGTATTCACTCTCATTCATATTAATATATGTCCCTTGTTCACGTTTAAGCTTGTATTAAGTAATTTTGCTACTTTACACATATACATGTTTTACTTATAAATGATGGCATTATAATTTCATGCATTGCATTGCATCTCATATATTTAGTACATTCCAACGTACTAACATACATTGTGTCTGCATGATTTAACCATGTAGGGAAAGGTACTCCTCCATTGGGCTCATGGCTAGGATTTGACGTTCAAGACTAGTACTTTTATTTGTGGTGAACCCTTAGTTCGGGACTACAAATTTTCTTTCTATCTTGTATCCTTACTTGAGATGATTTATATGTGGCCCTTTTGAGGTTTTTGCTTTCTATGTTATTAAACTTTGGAGTCTTTTCTATTTTATGTAAACCGACCGTTACCAGTTCCATCCATTGTTATGTTAGTTGGTATGCTTTATGAACAAAAGATGTTATCCCTTTGAAATGCCCCAAGAATGTGCTTTGGACTGTCAATAATCGTAATTTCTATATATCTCAAAATCCATGCGTGATATCAAAAATTTGACTTCTTATTCTCAGTTAGGGAGAAAATTGAGTGAAAATGGGTATAACCCAAATTTTAGAAGACCTGTAGCGAAAATAATTTTTGCAAAATTTTGATTTCTAGAGAGCCTGCTTGCCCAGGTCGCGCGGTAGTGTAAAATGTGAGGAGCGCCTGGGGTGCGAACCAGTGCAAAAGTTTCCTTATTTTTATCATTTTATCCAAGTGCATTTGTGTAATAGCCTCATGCCCACTTATGCATAAAAACACCTATACTTAGCTATTTTTTTTAACTCTATTCACTCAAAAACCCTCGCAAAAACCTCTCCAAGACTTAACCAAATATCTCATACCAAATTCAAGCTCTATGTCTCTTCAAGTTCATCTCAAGAAAACCTAAGTTTGAGGTATGTGAGTTTCATCCATTAGGTTCTTTCACCCATGGAGCCCAATCTTCCTTTTTATGAAAATTGCATATTTTCAAGGTGTATCATCTATGGATATCTCTTATTATGATTATAAATTATGTTGGGGTTTTATGAAATGTTTGTTGATTATGCATGCCTATCTATTTAAAGCTTATACCATGAATTGGTTTTGTCTATTGAGACTATGCATGTTTTGAGCTATAAAACTATGATATATTATGAGATTTGGTGATGGATTTCAAGGTATCCTACATGAGAATTTCACTATATGTTGGTGGGTTGATTTGCATTGAGTTTCTCATATTATTTCACTCTTGAATTGCACAATTTTGAACAAGCATTATAAATCCACCAAGTGTTTGATAAAATGTCATGATAAGAATTCCTCAAGTTTTTGATAATCTATTACATGATTTATAAGCCAAGTAACTTCATGATAATTAAGGGCTTCCAAGCATGTATTAAATTCATGAAAAGTACCTACGACGTTGCAAGTGAATTATTGGTCTCCTATGTTTTGGTATGCTCTTGGGAAATGTGAAGTCCTTTCTTGATACTTGAATATGATGGTTTGATGAGCTATTCTCATGACTCCTACTGAAAATATTATATCGTAAGGTAAAAACATCTTATCATACCTACCAAAAAGGCCATGCTGTAAGGTAGAATAAATCATGGCTCCTATCAAAAAGATTATATCGTAAGGTAAGGACATCTTATAACACCTACCGAAAAGGCCATGCCGTAAGGCACAATAAGTCATGGCTCCTATCCAAAAGATTATATCCTAAGGTGAGGACACTCTTTAATACCATCCAAAAAAAGTTGTGTTGTAATGTAGAATAATTCACGGCTCCTACCTAAAAGATTATATCGCAATATAGGGGACATCTTATACTACTATCAAAAAGACCATGTCATAAGGTAGAGGTATTGATAACACTTTCTAAAAAGGGTATATTGTAAGGTAAGTAGGTGGCTATTTGGCCCTTCTCATGCATGTCTGTGTAAGGTTCGGGTATATTTATCCTATATTGAGTTTAAGTTCCATGATTATGATTAAGCATCTTATTATTATGGCATATGGCTCTTGTTGTATTGCATCCCACATACTTAGTATATTCAAACGTACTAATGCATACTCTATGCCTATATGATATTACCATATTAGGACCAGAACACCTTTTTGATCATCCTCCATGTGGCTAGTTCGGTACTTTGGAGATAAGCTTTGGTGAGTCCTCAAGTTCGAGGACACTATCTACATTACTCTTGCTATTCTGAGACTTTCTTTTGTTGAACACTTGTTATTATAAGGGTGAGCCCAGAAAGTGTCTTAGCTCACGCTCCATTCCATGATACTTTTTTATGTTGAAATTTGTTACTATGAGGGTGAGCCCGGAAAGTGTCTTTGCCCCTGCTCCATTCCATGTTAGAGGTATTGTTGGATATTATGATATATTTATGCTATGAGCTTGACTCTTTTATGGTTTTATAAATATCAAGGCTTCCCATAGTCCTGTTTCCCTTATTTATATCTCTTGTGTTATTTATTTTGCTTCTGCGACTAAGGATGTGTGAATGATATGCTAAGAGGCTTGTTTAGGGTCACTTCGGGTTCCCATTCGTTGTGTCACATCTAGGCCCTAGGCTTGGGTCATGATAAACTTGGTATCAGAGGACTAGGTTATTAATGGTCCTTGGAATCCAACACATCACGTCAATTAGAGTCTTATTCATAGTTGTAAAGTGCACCACAACTATGAATGGGAGACTATGAGGCATTTTAGGAAATGTTTCACTTCTTCATGGTCTATATCATGCTTTAGATGTAAGGTAAGGATTTTTCCCCTAATGAATGCTCTTTTATCTTCTACATCATGCTGCTACAAAGAGGAAGGCCCGCACACTCGAGGAGGGTCTGGCGCACCAAAACCCTCTAGGGGAAGAGGCCACTCAAGTCGAGTTACATAATGCCATCACTATGTTGGCACATGCAATGACCCACCAATTGAACCAAGGGTTCCAAGCCCCTCATGCTCCCACTTCGGCTTTTAGGGTGAGGGATTTCACAAGAATGAACCCACCGGAGTTCCATGGGTCCAAGAAGGATAAGGATCCACAAGAGTTCATTGATGAGGTACAAGGTGTTATCCATTATGGGGGGTCAATTAGGAGGAGAAAACGAAACTAACAGCCTACCTACTAAAAAGTGTGTCTCAAATTTGGTTTGTGCAATGAAAGATGGAGAGGGAAAATCATGATGTTATTCCTTAGGAGGAGTTCAAGGCCTTCTTCCTCAATCGATTCTTCCCGATTGAGTTGAGAGAGGCTAAAATGATGGAGTTCGTGAATCTAAAGCAAGGTTCCATGAGTGTGAGGGAGTGTGCTCTCAAGTTCAATAAGCTCTTCAAGTATGCTCCACAATTGGTTGCCAAACCTAGATCAAGGATGAAAAAGTTTGTGTTGGGGGTGTCCAACTTGGTAAATGAAAAATGTTATACCACAATGCTTGTAAGTGATATAGATTTGTCTTAGCTCAAGATCTATGCCTAACAACTTAAAGGAGAGAAGCTTAGGAAGAAGAGAAGTGGGGAGTCCAAAAGGGCTCAGTTTAAGGGCGACTGGTTTTAACAAGGTCTCGAGTTTCAAGGCCAAGGATCCTCTAGTGCTCCAAACAAGAGGGTTGCTAAGGATGGGATGCCTAACCCAAGGCCCTAAAAAGGTGATGATAGGGTGACCCATCCTAGATGCCCAAAATGTGGGAGGAAACGTGGTGGCACATGTTGGAGGAACACAAGTGCATGCTTTGGGTGTAGCGAGATGGAACACAAAATTTTAGATTGTCCACATGCTCAAAACAAGAGTCAAGGTGGTCATGTTGACCAAGGGGCTCAAGGTAGCTGACAAGGGGGTGCTCTATGACATGATCGGTTCTATGCTCTTCAAGGGAGGGAAGGAGGGGGTAGGGGACCCGATTTTACCAGCATGTGAAAGGCTTTTAATTTTGATGTGTATGCATTGATAGATCCAAATACTGCTATTTCTTTCATTATTCCTCTTGTTGCTAACAGGCTTCATGTGTCCCGAATTATTATGTGAACCTTTTGGTGTCTACCCCCATTGATGAGTCTATTGTTGCTAGAAAAGTCTATAGGGGTTGCCCTATATTCTTATTATATAAAGTCTTGTCTAGTGATTTTGTTGAACTTGTCATGGTGGATTTTGAGATTATTCTTAGGGTGGATTGGTTACATGCATATCATGCTTCCATTAATTGTAGAGCCCATAGAGTTAGATTCCAATTCCTTAAGGAGCCCGTACTTGAGTGGGAAAGTTGTAAAGTATTAGTTAAGGGTAGATTCATTTCTTGTCTTAAGGCACAAATTGATCTCTAAGGGTTGTATTTACCATCTCGTAAGGGTTGAGGATGTTAAGTCTAAAATCCTTCCTATTGAGTCGGTTTCGGTAGTCAATGAGTTTCTTGTGTCCTTCCCGATATTTTGAATTTTTGGTAATGTCTTTGTTGACATCCAATTTTGACCCCTCCATATTATAAATTAATTATCGAGCTTCTTCAATTTTTGACAATTTGAAATAATATTTCGAAAGATATTCCAAAAGATTTTTAATCATTTTAGTTTAATTATGAATTAGTTTTCAAGAAAAATTAACTAGATAATAATTCAGTTAATTATTTCACTAAGTTAATTTTAAAGAAGCTCATTAATTAATCTAATTTAATTTGTTGTGTATTTAAATTCAACTCCCGTGTTTTCCTAACCCCGCATGTTCCTTTTTTTCCCTTTTTCTTTTTCCTTTTTTCTTTTTAATTTTTACATGGAACCCACATGTCTCTCCTTTTTTATTTTTTTCTCACCCTCACCAATTCCTCATGACATTTCACTCTTCTTTCTTCTTCTTCATTCAAAATCACCTCAATAAATAATAAAAAAACACCCCAACGTTTAAATCCACATCACCTGATAACCCTCTAACAAATTTTGACTCTTCTTGATCAATTGATTTGTGAATTCAAAATTTGAATTCAAACTCATCCAAATTCCAAATTTTAACCTTGATTTATTTTCCCATTTCAAACCCTAATCTCCCCTATAAATTCAACCTTTTCCCCAATGTTTAGGTCAGGATTCTTGACAAAAAAAGAGGAGGCGGATTCTTAACAAAAGGGGAGGATTTTGGTCAGCTTCCTCTCCAAAATACAAGTTTTTTTTGTACAGATTCTTTTTTTTTCTCATTCCAGATTTTTTTTTAAAAGAACCTATAGAAACCTGTTTCAATTTTGGGAAACTTCGGATACGTTTCGAAGGGTTTTCCATAATCACTTGTGGTGAAAGAGGAGTTGTCTTGCTCATCTCGTCGTCTAGTTCACTACCCAAAAAAGGTAACATTTTCCTCAATTTTATCTTTATTGATATCAATTACTATAAAGCATGCTCTAATATTAATTTGTGTTCTTTTCTTGTTATAGTGAATCAATTCGATCAGTGTTGGACTCCATCCCTGCATCTAGGGTCAATCTCGAGTTATTTTACGTGATAGAGAAGCTACGTTATAAGTTTTTGCGGACTGAAATGTAACTGTATACACTAATATACATAATATATATATGGTGATATGATATAAAAAAGGGGTAGAAAATACAAGTCTTTGGCAGGAATGATTCAACGTAGCTGAAATTTTGGAAATACAAGTGGAAGAGAGGGTATATACATGGATATATGGTGTATTTATCTTGCTGATATACAGGGACGGAAGGAGCAAAGAGCTCATTTCTTCAGCAAGCAGTAGCAACGAGGAGTTAATGGGTCAAGTAGGCCCAATCATTAGAATTAATACAGGGTTTGAATTTGGGCTTGCCAAGCCTAATTGTTATTTTAATTGCTTTTTTGTGTTTTGTTATTTACTTTGAAGTATTTGTTATTTATCTAACTCTAGCGTTAAATTAGTGATTATTTATTTTTAATCTAATTGATTCCCCAAGAGTCAAACCATTTATGTTAATTCTTGTTTTAAATATCTTTTTGAATATTTCGATGTTAAAATCCCTTTCGAAAAATTAGACTATAAAATTCCCTCAAAATAATTGTAAATGTTTTTTCCCTTAAAATGATCATGTTTCCTCCTTTTTATACTAAGCCATTTTTAGTAGATTTTAATCAAAGTTAGTCAACATTGCCTAATTGTCGGACAACCACGTGTTACCGATCATTTCAAGTGCGTAAAACCTTCTTGAAGTGGAAATATGAACCCGGACCTTTTCTTTGGATTTTAAAAAAGATTTTTTCTGTTTAAGTATTTCTAAAATGATTTAATGGTTTTCTTGATTTTTCCTAAAAATTAAGTGACAACTCTGTTTAATTTTGAAAGTTTGATTTATTCTTAATTTAATTAAGTAATAAATCAAATTTTTGAAACAAAGTCATTTTTTCAAATAACAGAAATGACGACTCTGCTGGAGAATTTCAAGTAGGTTCTAACCATTCAATTATGTTTTTTCTAACCATTCAATTATGTTTTTTGACTAACTATTTGATTTGTAATATTTAATAATTTTACTGTTCTTATTTGCTTTATTTGTTTAAATTCGATATTAAACTGTAATTTGCATTTCATGTCATTTTCTATTATATCTTGTAGAGATTTTCGGTGACACCATGTGAGGTGCATTTTGAGGATGGTTTTGCGAACCTGCAACCAGATTCCAAATACTTAACCCTTTTTCGAAAGAAGTGGCAATTTATTGATTCGTGATGCGTCCAATGGTGTCACGACCCAACCCCTGGGCCGTGATTAGTGCCCGAATTGGGCACCCAGACGCATATACAAAGCCAGACAATAAATACACATCTTATTTTACAGAAATTTCGGCAGAGTTTTCTTTGTTTTACGGACTAACCCCAAATCCTGCATACAGAAATAAAAAAAAAAACCAGCATATACAACACATATATATACCCGCGGGCCGACAAGGTCACCACTATGGTTAAACTACCCAATATACAAAACATACGTACAAAGTCATACCAACTGTCATAACCCATACACACAGGCGTCCACAGACCTCTAACTATACAAACTGAATCAGAAGATGGGACAGGGCCCCTGTCGTACCCTCGAATGTACAGAAATACAAAATAATAAGGAGGTGTATATACCCAGGGTTTGCTCCGAAACAAAGGAGCACTATAAATAGCGATCAGAATCCTGAGCTGGTGGATCTTTCACCTGAACGTCTGTACCTGTGGGCATAAAATGCAACCCCTGAAGAGAGGGGGTCAGTATAAATACGTACCGAATATGTAAAGCAGAAACTACAGAGTATACATATATATATATATATATATATATATATATATATATATATCAGGACAACCATTAAAATAAAAGTACAATAGTTAGATGCATACCCGAAATATATCAAAGTACTTACTTACCAGATCATAAGGTGTATGGCAAACAAGGCCAAAGTATAACGGTAAGTGCATATCCAAATTATTACATACTTCCTTCCCAATATATGAAAGTGAGGGATAACTGAAACAAAAGTACAGAGAACAGTATATATATCCAAAAATATCAAAATGTCTACTTTCAAGATTCAAATTCAAGTCGCAAATATTTACTTTCCTAACATATCAACCATAGGGTAAGTGAGCTAGGCATTACGTATCGCCGTCCCTGTCTCACATATCATCATACAGAAATAGCGTAAGTGAGTCAGGTATTACGTATTGCCATCCCTGTCTCCCACACTCAACAAAGGTGAGTCAGACATTATGTATCGCCGTCCTCGTACACACCTATCATAATACAGAAGCAGCCAGTGTGAGTTGGGCATTACGTATTGTCGTCCCCATATTCACCCAGCGTAACATAGCATCAAACACCACATAATAGACAAGTGAGCCGGGCATTACATACCGCCATCCCCGAACCCACCGTCAATCAGCCTAACTCCATAGTAGGTCAAATGCATAAAATCATCACCATAAGTTCCAAACATAAGTAAAATATTCATACGCAAAGGCAAGGTCATACCTGAGATCGAAATAATTATTATATCTATTCTTACAATTTATAAACCACAAAGACATATCACATGAACCTGGACATGGCAGTTAAACCCAACAATACAGACAACTCTAGTGCTACTATTCAAATTCATACTC
>DF360133.1:90973-104936 GCA_000787875.1 Solanum virginianum | reverse complement strand
ACATATCTAATTTGTCACGTCCCGATTTACGGGCCGTGACTGGCACCGGTTATCCTTTTTTAATTTTTTCTGCAATGGTCTTAAATATTCCGCTAATTTAGATGTTAATGCAAAGGTAATGTGTGGTTATGATCTACTCTCATGCTATCGTATTGTCATGTTTGGTTTACCTTGCTAAGTAGGCCACACCTTGTTGAGGGGGTGTCATGCCTCAGTCATCTTGTCGATGGGTTGTCATGCGTCAATCACCTTGTAGAGGGAGTGTCATGCCTCGGTCACCTTGTCGAGGGGGTGTCATGCCTCGGTCACCTTGTCAAGGGGGTCCCATGCCTCAATCACCTTGTCGAGGGGGTGTCACGCCTCGGTCATCTTGTCGAGGGGGTGCCATGCCTCGATTACCTTGTTGAGGGGGTGTCATGCCTCGGATTCCAAGTTGTAGCCTGCTCGGTCTATGTAGGTTAAAGTCCATTTCCACGCATGTATTATGTACTATATAATTTATATGATTAACAAGCATGTTTTACTTCAACCATTGATCATACATGTCATATTGAGATTATCCTTATCTATTGCTTACAATTATGCATTTTGACTATATTTGCTTATATCTTGGTGCATTGCATCCCATACACTTATTACAATCAAATGTACTAATGCACACTTTATGCCTACATAATATCACCATTTAAGGATCGGAGCTCCTTTTGATCATCTTCCACGTGGCTAAGTTAAGCTTGGTGAATCCTTAAGTTCAAGGACAGTATCTACTTCTCTTGCTATTTCTAAGACTTCTTTACGTTGAACATTTGACATTACGAGGGTGAGCTCAGAAAGTGTCTTGGCCCCCACTACATTCTATGTTTTAGAGGTATTGTTGGAATATTGTAATGTCTTTATGCTACAAGCTTGACTCCTTATGCTTTTATGATTATCAAATACTTTCCCTTAGTCGCACTTCCCTTTTTATATTATCTATTGTTATTGTAGACTTCGCTTCTGCAACCACGGATGTGTGGTTGATATGCTAAGAGGATTGTTTGGGTCCCTTCAGGTTCTCATTTGTCGTGTCATGTCTAGGCCTTACGCTTGGGTCGTGAGATATTTGGACTTAGACTATATACATCTACTAGGTCACACATCAGAATAAATTGCATGTTCAAGCCTTCCTCAATCCGTATGGAATTGAGACTGAGTTCGCATTACAACATTTGATGCATTTGAATTTAGTATGCTATTGTTGTTAATGTGTGCAGTAATTGGATGCATTCTAAAATGAAGCTAAATGTGAGGGCAAATTCATGATTAAGCTTAAATGACAGTTATTGCAACTTACGAGATACTTTTATTGCTGATGGAGCTAGTACATTGTGGAAAGAAATACACCAAAAGTATCAAGCTCCACTAGTTTTGTAAAAAGTAAATAGATATTTTGAAAAAAAACTGTGAAATCAGCGCACTCTCTTATCCAAGAACATATATGAAAACAACATATAAAAGTGGTGAGTGAAAAGTATTATTTCCTTTTTCAACATAAATCAAATGTACAACAACAACAACAACATACCCAGTGGAATCCCACAAGTGGGGTCTAATAAATCAAATATACCTTTTCCATATTTCTCTCTCAACAAAATCATCATAATTAATAAAATAATTTTTCAAGTCAGAAACTATTAAAATTGCAAGAACTAATTCTTCCATGCTTCAACTTGTTAATCTTGGAGAGAAATAATATATGCATCAAAATTTATAATCTATGAAACTTTGCAAATGATATTAAGTTTTTCTTATTTTTTTTTTAGGAAAAAACTTGAAGAAACATTTAAAGTATAAACATCAAATCAAAATCTACATCAAAATCTTAAAATTCAATTATCACATTAAAGAGAGATGGATGTGGGGTTATGCCACTATACACTATTGATTTCTCATTCAAGTTAGGCTTGATTTTTATGGGATTTTTGTCCATGAACTCTATTTTCAAGTAGATCTTGATTTCGAAATCAATTTTCAGATTTGAGACTTTTAAATTTTAGCCCTAATTTTGACTATTTTGCCTCAACATAGGGAATCCATCACCCTATAGAGGTTTGCACCTTCTAGGAGATGACATAGAGGCTCAGGAGTCATACCTAATAGCAAACCACACAAACACATAAAAGAATGTGGAACCTGGATCAAATAAAGTTGAAGCTGGCTATTGGCATACAGTAAACGTATCTATGATGGCCTCATTACAAGCCTCAGCCTCAGCCCTTGCTGGCACGATATAAAAGTGGCCTTGATGGCCTCCCCCCTAAAAAATTACTGTCGTCCCCAGCTCTACCACCCCAAATGGGCCCTGGGGAACCCTGTTGATAACCCTGTAGCCCCTGTACTGATCATCCCGGCGACCACGATCCTGACCCCTGCCCCCTACCTCTACCACATGGTCTAGGAGCTGATATGATGGGCTATGGGGCGACAAGTACTACTCTATTCTTTGGACAATCTCTAAGCTAATGATCTTGTGCCCTGCACCCAAAACAACCCAATACAGCCCTGTCTTTGCGATCATAGTCATACTGCCCCAATCTGGCGGTCCTGGAACCCTGACTATCGGTGAAGTATGACCCAAATGGCAGGGAAGAAACTAATCACTCTCATTCTGTCTGCACCCAATGGGGTAAGAGGAACCATCCCTACTGCAAGTACCTAAGCCCAGATGGCCACTCTCAGAAGCATGTAGTGATCCCAGGCATAACTGTGGAGGAAAATCTTTGGTTTATTCTTTAAAAGACTTTACTAATGAGAGGTTCGAGAAGACATTACAACAAATAAACAATTTTACAGTACAATAAAAATGATAAACGTACTTTCATAAACTCTCAAACATAGATGGATAATATAATGTTGGGTGGTTTGAAGAAACTACGCATGTTTGCTAGCTAGCAGTGTAAAGTGTGATGGTATAAAAATATTTATTATCATCTATGTATAAAAATTAAACTTGATTTTATGGATGATCTAGTTAAATTAACCTTTAAAAAAATGAAGTTGTAATATGGTAAATAGTTCTCCCAAATGATATAGCACATGCCATTGATTATGATTCCTTAAATTGATTTGCAAATTGTTGGTAATTAGCTAATCACCATAGCTTAGGAATTCCTAAATGCATCCTACTACAAGACAAGTTCTTCATTAACAACCCTTTGCTGTCACTAGGCAATAATTAGAACAAGCAAGGTTCTTATATTTTTAGGTAACTAGTTCTCGAGCACGTACATTGCACGTATGTTCCATGCTAATTAAAAACAATCAATTTAACTTTGGTGTACAAAAATAATGACATAGAATAACAAAGTGATGAGAAGCCTATGATAATTTTAAAATATGAGATGTAACCCATTTTTTATTCAGCCGAAGTGTAACACCCTGCAAAATTATAGAAATTCCCCTAGAATGGAATCATATGCATAATGCATCTTCCCAAGCTTGGGCAAAAAATTCGGGACAGGATTTTCGATTTGCACAAAAAATTGGGTAGAAAAGTGGTCTCGACCAGATTTTAGAGCGATCGAGTCAGAAATTAATTTTTGCTAATTAAATTAGAGACAGTGTTTATGCGCACCCCAGGCGTAAAGTACCAAGAACGACAACACTTGTATATTTTTTAAAATTTGACGGGACAAAAAAATTTGTTTAGAGGAAATTTTGAGGGAAAATACACTTGTTCGCACCCTTGACGCATCGCGGACCAGTGAAACTTTCGTGATAATTTTTCTTTTTAATTTCAAAAAGGGTATTTTGGACACTCCCAACCTATTTTAAGTGGAATAAATGAATATTTATGTCGTTTTTCTCAAAATTAAGGGTTACAAATGCATTTTTCTTAGCATTCAAAGTGAGGGTTTTTTTAGAATAGAAGAGAAGACGAGTCTAAAGCCTTGTGTTGGAGTTGAATTCTCTATGGAGATTGGTGTTAATCTTCATTCAAGGTATGTAAAGCTATCTAAACCATTGGATTATGTTCATCTCTGCACCCCTTTGTTTACTGATTTAAAATCACTAGTATGAATCACATGTTTTAAATCCCATGCTTCTTGAGTTTTAAATGTTTCTACAACATTGAGTTTCTTGAATATATCTGAGTTAATTTATGAGTTGAACCATTATTACTTTGAACTATGAATGTATTTCGCAACAAGATTGAGTTTCTTGAATATATTTGAGTTAATTTATGAATTAAACCATTGTTACTGTGAACTATGAATGTATTTCGCAAGCTTGATACTCTATCCCTAAACTTAGTATTTTTCTTGCTTATGGATTAAATTGAAATTATGAACCCAACCTTCTAAACTGAGTAGTGTGAACCTGAAAAGTATGTTTTCTCGCTTCATATATGCATGTAACAAGTATTTATCATGTCTTATGTGTTGATCATGGATAATATGATGTCACTTGATCATAATTCATGAAAGTCCTACACAATATGAATTGAGTCTTGAGTTGCATCGTTTGAGTTCCCAATTTGAGTCATAGAGTTGATTGAGAAAGTTATGATTGAGTTGATTGAGATGAGTATGAGTTGATAAGCATATTTTAGTCTTGGAAGGAATATTGAGCACCAAGTTGGGTGAGAAGTGTCACCCCAGAACTACGTAGCCAGTGTAGGGTGGTCGCACAAGATAATTCTAGTGGCCTATGTTCCTATTAAAGGAACACTCTCTTAGGATCCAAGAGAGAGAGATATAGGTAGACGCATCCTTTTCCATGGCAAGTTAAGGATGGGCGAGGCAATGATGCCACATTCATTGTACATCACCAAAAACACTTGGTGGTGAGGAGTTATGTCTGTTAGAGAAACTTCCGAGCAACACTTGAGTTGAGCATATCATGGTTTTTGAATTGAGTTGCATTTAAACACTAAGTCTATTTCTGAAGTATGATTTGAAATTAAAATCTTGCATGATTTCTTGAGTTGAGTTATAAGATGAAAAGTTGAGCCTTAAGTCAAGTTTGTATAGTGGTTTGAGCATTATTTGTTTACTTTTAACCCCTTTACATACAGTACATTCCACGTATTTACACCATTTGGCGCTTCATCGTTTCATGATGCAGACTTAGCAGATAGGGGCCTTTAGTAGGCGCACAGTTGAGGTTTAGAGTTTCGAGTTCCAGAGATTGGTGAGCCCTCCTTGCTTTTTGGATGAGCCTATTCGTATTGATTCAGTTTCCTTATTTGTTTTAGTTGGGTAGCCATAGCTTTTCATGGTAACTTATAGACGTTTAGAGTAGAGGCTTTGACTTAGAGTGAAGTATTACTGAGTATTTCATATTTAGACTTGAACTATTTTGAGAAACTATTTATGATATAACTGTCTTTTCTTTAATATTGTCATTGAGTATTCTTCCGTTGTTGAGTAATATGTGCCGATGAGGCCAAGTGGTTCGCTTGGGGACTAGAAATAGTCTTTAAGTGCCGGCCACGCCTAGGGTACCCTCCTAGGACATGATAAACTTGGTATCAGAGCACAGAGTTCAAGTGTCCTAGGGAGTCTATGAAGTTGTGTCTAGTAGAGTCTTGTTTATGGGTGTATTGTGCACTACACTTCATAAGCAGGAGGCTAAAGGACATTAGGAAATATTATAGAAGTTCTATGATATGAGTTGGTGTGATAGAGTATAACTCTATGAAATCTTTGCTCTAATTTATGAGTTACACATTTGCAGAATATGCCTCCAAAATGAACTTCTACTCAGAGAGATGCCTTAGGCCTAACCGCTGAGAATTCCTAACCAGAGGTCCTTACTCAGACAAGGACAAGATGACGGGGTCGACCTGTCAGGACTGTTGAGGTCCCACAGATGCCCCCTGCACAACCGCAACCAGCTTCTACTTCTAAGGTAAAATTCAGAGGATACATTATGATTCTCACTCAGCTAGTGGCCTCGTAGAGCAATAGCCAAGGTCCCTAAGCCCTTAACTCTAACTCCCAAGAGCCCACAGCTACTACTTGGCTCAAAGACTTCTTGAGGATAAACACGCTAGCCTATATGGGGTCAAAGGTTGAGAAGGACCCACAGAATTTCATCGATGAGATGTATACGGTGTTGAGGGCTATAAATGCAAATAGGATTGAAGGGGTTGAGCTTCCCTCCTACCAGTTTAAGATATGGTGAATGTCTGGGACAATCAGTGGGAGGATAGTCAAGATGAAGATGTTGAGCTTGCTGAGTGGGATGAGTTTGAGAGTTCTTTGCTCGACCACTTCTTTCCCTAAGAGTTGAGGGAGCTGAAGATTGAAAATTTTGTGAACTTGAGATAGGAGGGGATGAGCATCAAGGACTACAACCTAAAGTTCATTAAGTTGTCCAAGTATGCTCAAGAGATGGTCCAGGACATAAGGGTAAGATAAGAAAGTTTGCGTCTAGGTTGGGCAAATATATGAAGACGGAATGTAAGGCAGTGTTACTGATTCTGAGCTTGAAAATTTCCAGACTCGTGGTATATGACCAGAAAACAGAGGAGGATTAGAAAGAGACAGAGAAGAGCACTTAAGCAAGAAAGCCAAGTTAACCAGGCACGAGTCCAAAAAACATAAGTAGGATAAGGGAGACAGGTCTTACTTTCTGAAAAAACATTTGGGGTATGCAGCATCATTAGCCAGTGCACCTACTCCAAGTGTTAGGTATGATTAGAAATCATAGAGGCAATTGAACTTTAGAGCACAGGGCTCGCAGGCCAGTGTGACCCTGAGCTCGAAAGAGAAACCACCCTATGGGAAATATGGTAGAATGCATTTGGGGGAGTGTAGAGAAGGAGGAAATAGTTGCTATAAGTATAGTCGGACAGGTCACTTCTTGAGAGATTGTCCACTTTGGGGCAAAAGAGCCCAATCTTCTACTACTATGCCACAACCCAGGGGTAATCGAAGGGTTTCATATCAGGGACAAGCGAAACGAATCATCTCTATGCAATAGAGACTAGATAGTACTAAGAGGTGACACCAGATATCGTGAAAGGTATACTTTGAGTCTTTACTTTTTATTGTTATGCTTTGGTTGACCCAGGAGCGACAGTGTCTGAAACTCCCCAAAAATGTGCTTCAAAAATGCCCATAATCGTAATTTCCATATAACTAAAAATCCATGTGTGATATCGAGAATCTAACTTCATATTCTTGATCAAGGGATAAAATTGAGTGGGACATGGGTATAACTCAGATTTTAGAAGACCCGCAGCAAAAAATAATTTTTGCCAACTTTTCACAAAGTAGTGTGGGTCCGCAATGGCTCCATGGCACGGACTCATCATGGAGTAGTGTTATTACTTCATTAATTTTTTGCTTTGACCTTAGGCATTAGAGTCATGGCCCCATGCCCTTTTACATAAGAAATATCCTATACTTAGCCATTTTTCAACTCTATATGACTCAAAAACCCTCTCTAAAACCCCTCAACTATTTTATCAAAATTCTCATCCAAATTCAAGTGTCTCAAGCTTAATTTCGGATTATTCAATTCCATATCACCCAAAAACCCTCTCTAAAACCTCTTAACCATTTTATCAAGATTCTCATCCAAATTCAAGTGTCTCAAGCTTAATTTCGGATCTCAAGAACTTTATTCAAGCTTCAAGTCTATATCAAGAAAACTCAAGTTTAAGGTATGTGGGTTTCATCCATTGGGCCCTTTCACCCATGGAGCCATATCCTCCTTTTTATTAAAATTGGATGATTTCAAGTTGTATTACTTATATGTATCTTCTATTATAAAATATGAACATGATTTATTCAAGTATTGTTTATTAAGTATGAATATCTATTTTAAACTTATACTATTAGTTGGCCTTTGTCTATTGAGATTATGCATGATTTAAACTATGAAATCTATGAATTCTTGTGAAGTTTTGGTGTGAAATTCTAATTTTGGGTTTTACTACAATCTTGGTGGACTGATTTGAATAACTTTGAAATGATTTGGTCTTATTCCTTCTTGTTCTATACAATTGAATTGCATATGCCCACCATGTTTTTGGTTAAATTACGGCACAAGGATTCTTAATGTTGATGAAGGATTATTGTATAATTTTACTCAACAAGAATATTATGATACTTTATGGGTTCCCAACCATGTATTGAACACTTGAAAAGTTCCCATGATCTACAATAAAATTTTGAACCCTTATACTATGTTTTACTCTTATATGAAATGTGAAGCCCTTTTGTGATTCTTTGATGTGATGGTTTGATGAGCTATTTTGTACTCCTACCTAAAAGATTATATCGTAAGGCTAGGACAACCTATCGAAAAAGCTATACTATAAGGTAGAGTAACTCAGTTCCTACCTTAAAGATCATATCGTAAGGTAAGGACAACCTACCAAAACAGTCATGTCGTAAGGTAGGATATCTCTTATCGATAAAATTATATCATAAGGTAAGTGTATCCTAAATTCGTACCGATAAGATTGTATTGTAAGGTAAGGACATCTCCTTTGCCAATATGATTGTATCGTAAGGTAAGGGCGTCTCCCAAATTCTTATGAAAGAGATTATATTGTAAGGTAAGGACATTTTATAACACCTACCGAAAAGGCCATGTAATAAGGTACAATTCATGGCTCTTACCAAAAAGATCATATTGTAAGGTAAGGATAATCTATAATACTACCAAAAAGGTTGTGCAATAATGTAGAACAATTCACGACTCCTACCAAAAAGATTATATCGTAAAGTAGAGGACGTCTTATACTACCTACCCAAAATGTTATGTTGTAAAGTAGGGATATTGGCAACACTCTCTGAAAAGGCTATACCATAAAGTGAGTGGGTGACTACTTGGCCATCCTCATGCATGTTTGTGTAAGGGATCATTGCACCTTTTGATCATCCTCCACGTGGATAGTATGATCTTTTGAAGCAAGCTTTGGTGAGCCCTCAAGTACGAGGATACTATCTTTGTTATTCTTGCTAATTTTGAGTCTTGTTTATGTTGAATACTTGTTACTATGAGGTTGAGCCTGGAAAGTGCCTTGGCCCCTGCTCCATTCCATGTCAGAGGTGTTGTTGGATATTTGATGTACTTATACTATGAACATGACTCTCTTATGTTTTTATGAATATCAAGACTTACCTCAGTCCTGCTTCCCTTTATTTATATCTCTTATGTTGTCTATTTTGCTTCAGCGATCGAGGATAGGTTAATGATATGCTAAGAGATTTGTTTGGGGCCCTTTGAGTTTCCAATCGCCATGTCACATCTAGGCCCTAGGCTTGGGTCGTGCTAGTGTCCTTTGTAACACCATATATGGGTAGAAGGTTTGAGATTTCCCCTGAGTGTTTAGTTGAGCTTTTCCCTGTTTCCATTTCTTTTGGTGAGTTCATCATAGCCAAAAGCGTTTATAGACATTTTGTAGTGTCTATCTACCATAAGGATACTCTTGCGGATCTGATTGAGTTAGAGATGATTAACTTTGATATAATCCTTGGTATGGACTGGCTCTACGCCTGCTATGCTATTGTCGACTATAGAACCTGAATCATCAAGATTCAATTTCCCAATGAGCCTGTTATAGAATGGAGGGGAGATTCTATTGCACCTAAGGGCAAGTTTATTTCCTACCTTAGAGCTAGAAGGTTAATCTCTAAAGGGTGCATTTATCATCTTGTGTGAGTCAAATCTAATGATATTGAGCCTCCTACTCTTGAGTCAGTCCGAATTGTGAATGAGTTCCCAAAAGAGTTTCTCGAGCACCTACATAGAGTCCCTCCTGATAGGGAGATTGATTTCGATATTGATGTTCTTCTCGATACCCAGCCTATCTTAATTCCACCCTATAGGATGGCCCCTGCTAAGTTGAAAGAATTAAAGAAGCAGTTGAGGGACTTGTTAGAGAAGCAGTTTATCATGATGAGTGTTTTTCCTTGGGGTGCTCCTGTCCTATTTGTGGGAAAGAAGGATGGGTCTCTCAGAATGTGCATATATTACAGCCAACTGAACAAGGTTATGGTTAAAAATGAATATCCTCTCCCAAGGATAGATGATCTGTAAGACCAACTTTAGGGCGCCTCTTGTTTTTTAAAGATAGACCTCAGATATGGTTACCATCAATTGAAAGTAAGAGAATGTGACATTCCAAAGATAACTTTTAGGACTAGATATGATCACTTTAAGTTCCTGGTCATGTCCTTTGGGTTGACTAATGCACCTACAACCTTCATGGACATGATGAATAGAGTATTCAAACCCTATCTCTACATGTTCATGATTGTATTTATTAATTACATCCTAGTATATTCTAAGGATGAAGAGGAACATGCTAACCATCTTAGAGTGATTCTTCAAACTCTCAAAGACCAGAATTATATGCAAAGTTTTTAAAGTGTGAGTTTTGGATCAAGTCCATGGCCTTCCTAGGTCATGTTATCTCGGGTGATGGTATTCGAGTGGATGCCTAGAAGATTGATGCCATTAAAAACTAACCTAGCTAACCTTACCAACAGACATAAGAAGTTTCTTGGGGTTGGCAGGCTACTACCGCATATTTATTGAGGGCTTCTCTTCCTTGTCTGCATCATTGACTAAGCTAACTCATAAGAAGGTCAAGTTTCAATGGTCTGACAAATGTGAGGAGAATTTTCATGAGTAAAAGACTAGATTAACTATAGCCCCAGTTCTGACCTTGCTTGATGGAATAGAAGACCTTGTGGTATATTGTGATGCATCCAGAGTCGAACTGGGTTGTATGTTGATGTAGAGAGAGAAGGTGATAGCTTATGCTTCTAGATAACTTAAGATTCATGAGAGGAATTATTTTACTCATGATCTTGAGTTAGCAGCAGCGGTATCATACTAAAGATCTGGCATCACTATTTGTATGGAGTGCATGTGGACGTAGTCATTGATCACAAAAGTTTACAATACGTCTTCAGTCAGACAGAGCTCAACTATGGCAGAGAAGGTGGCTAGAGTTGCTCAAGGATTATGACATGAGCATTCTCTATCACCCAAGAAAAGCTAACATTGTTGTTAACACTCTTAGCAGGTTGTTAATTGGTAGCACTGCCCATGTGGCGGGAATGAAAGAAGGAGCTAGTGAAGGAAGTGCATAGATTGACCTGATTAGGAGTTCAACATGAAGAAAATGATAAGGGAGTAGTCAATGTCTAGAGTGGATTTGCATCATCCCATGTGGTAGAGATGAAGGAGAAACAAGATCAAGATTCTGTCATACTCTAACTGAAGGTGGCCGTCCACAAATAGAAAGTGATGGTCTTTTCCAAAAGGGGAGATGGGGTGTTGAGATACAAGGGCATGTTATGTGTTCCTGATGTTGACGGTGTTAGAGAGAGAATCGTGGCTAAAGCACATAGCTCAAGGTATTCCATTCATCTTGGCTCTACCAAAATGTACAATGACTTGAGGGAAATCTACTGGTGAAGTGGGATGAAGAGGGATATCGCGGAGTTATTTTCTAAATGTCCAAACTGTCAGCAAGTCAAGGTTGAGCATCAATGACCATATGGATTGGCACAGAACATCGAGATCCCTAAGTGGAAGTGGGAGATGATCAATATGGACTTTATTACTGGGTTATCGAGGTCCCAAAAGTTCCATGACTCAATATGGGTGATCGTGGATAAGATGACCAAGTCAACCCAATTCTTGGTAGTCAAGACAACAAATACTGCTGAAGAATATGCTTGGTTATACATTTGTGAAATTATGAGGTTACATGGGGTTCCCTTGTCTATCATCTCGGATAGAGGAGCTTAATTCACCTCCCAATTTTTGAGATCTTTTCAAAAGGGATTGGTTATAAAGGTAAATTTGAGTACATCCTTTCATCATAGATAGATGGCTAGGCAGACCACACTATTCAAACATTAGAAGATATGTTGAGAGCTTGTGTCTTTATCTCCCGGGGGAATTGGGATGAGCATCTGCCATTGATCGAATTTGTGTATAACAACAGTTATCACGCAAGCATTCAGATGGCCCCTTATGAAGCTTTGTATGGGAGAAGATGTAGAACACCGATTGGGTGGTTTGAGGTCAGTAAAGTGGAGTTGATTGGACTTGATCTTGTCTACCAGTCCATGGAGAAGGTAAAGGATATTAGAGAGATGTTGAAGATAGCACAAAGTCACCAAAAGTCTTACATGGATGTGAGAAGAAGGGATTTAGAATTTGAGGTAGATGATTGGGTGTAGATGAAAGGTGTCATGAGGTTCGATAAGAAGGGAAAGTTGAGTCTGCAGTATATTAGACCCTACCAAATTGTGAGGAGGATTAGGATGGTTGCCTGTGAGTTAGAAGTGTCTTCCAAGTTAGACGAGATTTATTCGGTATTCCACGCATCGATGTTGAAGAAGTGTTTGGGAGATCCTGCTTTGGCAATCCCTATTAAGAGTACGAGAGTAAAGGATAGTTTATCCTATGAGGAGATTCTAGTACAAATTCTCGACCGCCATGTTTATAAGCTAAGAAACAAAGAGATAGCCTCCATCAAAGTTCTGTAGAGGAACCAATTCGTTGAGGAAGCTACGTGGGAAGCTGAGGAAGCTATGAGAACCAAATACCTGCAACTCTTCGTGGCAAATGATAATTATGTCAAAGGTAATGTTCCTATCCCTAACTTAACTGATGTTCCCAGTCTTGAGTAGATGTGTCTATTCATGAGTCTGAGTAGAGTTTATAGAGGTTGAGGAAGATTTGAGGGTTCGAATTGTCGAGTGAGTATTGAAAGAAGTCTTAAGTCTACTCGTACCATATTTCCACCTATACTCATCATTTGAGGATGAATGATCTCAAGGGGGAGATAATATAACACCCTGTAAAATTACTAAAATGCCCCGAGAATGGTAACGTATGCATAATATGTCTTTTGATGGGAAGGAAAAATTCGTTCGAAGGAAATTTTGAGGGAAAATACACCGGTCCGCGCCCCAGGCACATCGTGACCAGTGCAACTTTCATTATGATTTTTCTTTTAATTTCTAGAAGGGTATTTGGATATTCCCAACCTATTTTAAGTCCAATAAATGAGTATTAAGGTCATTTTCCTCAAAATTAAAGGTTACAAACCCATTTTCCTTAGCGTTCAAAGTGAGGGTTTTTGAGAAGAGAAGAGAAGAGAAGAGGAGTCTAAAGCCTTGAGTTGGAGTTGAATTCTCTGTGGAGATTGGTGTTAATCTTCATTCCAAGTATACAAGGCTATCTAATGCATTGGACTACGTTCATCCATGTGCCCCTTTGTTTATTGAGTTAAAATCACGAGTATGAATCATATGTTTTAAATCCCATAGTTCTTGACTTTTAAATGCTTGTACAAGATTAAGTTTCTTGAATTTATTTGAGTTAATTTATGAGTTGCACCATTGTTACTTTGAATTATGAATATATTTCGCATGTTTGATACTCTAACCCTAAACTTAGTATTTTCCTTGCTTATGGACTAAATTGAAATTATGAACCCAACCTTCTAAAATGAGTAGTGTGAATGTAAAAAGTATGTTATCTCACATTATAAATGCATGTAATGAGTATCTATCATCTCTTATGTGTTGAGCATGGATAATATGATGTCACTTGACCGTAATTCGTGAAAGTCTTGCATAAAATGAATTGAGTCTTAAGTTTCACTATTTTAATTCCCAATTTGAGTTATAGAGTTGATTGATAAAGTTGTGATTGAGTCGATTGATATGAGTTTGAGTTGATGAACATATTTTAATCTTAGAAGGAGTATTAAGCACTCAGTTAGGTGAGAAGAGTCACCCCAGAACTACGTAACCAGCGTAAGATGGTCGCACAGGATAATTCTGGTGGCCTATGTTCCTATTCGAGGAACACCCTCTTAGGATGAGAGAGAGAGAGAGAGATAGAGGTTGACGCATCTTTTTTCATGGCAAGTTAAGGACGGGCGAGGCAATGATGCCACATTCGTTGTACATCACCAAAAACTCATAGA
>DF360133.1:75604-90950 GCA_000787875.1 Solanum virginianum | reverse complement strand
ACAACCCTATGTTCCTATTCGAGGAACACCCTCTTAGGATGAGAGAGAGAGAGAGATAGAGGTTGACGCATCTTTTTTCATGGCAAGTTAAGGACGGGCGAGGCAATGATGCCACATTCGTTGTACATCACCAAAAACTCATAGTGGTGAAGAGTTATGTCAAGTAGAGAAACTTGCAAACAACATTTGAGTTAAGCATATCATGGTTTTCGAACTGAGTTGTATTTAAACACTAAGTCTATTTCTAAAGCATGATTTCAAACTAAAAAACTTGCATGTTTTCTTGAGTCGAGTTATTAGATGAAGAATTAAGCCTTAAGTCGAGTTATGAGATGAAGAATTGAGCCTTGAGTCAAGTGTGTTGATTGGTTTGAGCCTTATCTATTTACTTTTAGCCTGTTTACATATAGTACACTCCACATACTTATGCCATTTGGCACTACATTATTTCATGATGTAGACTCAGTAGATAGAGGACTTCAGCAGGCACACCATTGAGATTCAAAGTTCCGAGATCCAGAGATTGGTGAGCCATTCTTGCTCTTCGAAGGAGCCTATTCTTATTGATTCAGCTTTCCGTATTTGTTTGAGTTGGGTAGTCATGACTTGTCTTGGTACCTTCTAAACGTTTAGAGTAGAGACTTCATAGGCTTAGAGCGAAGTATTTCTGAGTATTTTTCTATTCAGACTTGAACTATTTTGAGAAACTATTTATGATATAACTGTTTTTTCTTTAATGTTGTCATTGAGTATTCTTCCGCTGTTGAGTAAGATATGACAATGAGGCCAAGTGGTTCGCTTAGAGACCAGAAATAGTCTCTGAATGTCGGTCACGTGTAGGGTACCCTCTCGAGGTGTGACACGAAGGCCCTTGTCTTAGTATTTGATTTCTTAGTATGAATTATGAAATTGGTATTTCTTAATGATGATTTTTTTTTCATTTCTCTTCAATGAAAATTGAGAAAATAAAAGAAATAGAAATTGTAATTGAAAAATAAAACTAAAAAATGAAAAATCAATTAAATGTACCTGCTATTTATGTGACCAATTCCAAATTTTAATTCATACTTTTCTTTTCTTCATATTTTTTATAGAATTATTGATATGTAGTCTAGTTCTTTTTTTGTTGTTATTAAATAAAATAATAGCTGGACAGTTCATGAAAAAACATAATAGAAAGTCCATAGAGTAGAATGTAGAAATAAGTTGAGTAATTCTTGTGCTTATATACTATTCTAGCAATTACATAATCCACAAATAACTACTAAAAAAAGTATGTATTTTGCTATTGCCCTACTTGTGTGATGAATAAGAAATTAAAGATTAAAATAGAAAACATTGTTTGCTTGGTTCCTTTCCAAATGATGAATAAATACATGCATCAACAACCACACTTCGACATGGTTTGTTGTAGGAAAATTGAACTTCCATCCCTCTTAAATAAAAGTCTCAAGTTTAAGTCCTCAGAATGAATTTTTTTTAATTGAGAATGTCATCTCCAAATTAAGTATTTTGCTTTATATAGACCCCCCCCCCCACACCAATAGAGACATTGATTTTTTTCTGGTAAGTAAATATTGTATGAACA
This sequence comes from Solanum virginianum, assembly GCA_000787875.1. Lineage (NCBI taxonomy): Eukaryota > Viridiplantae > Streptophyta > Magnoliopsida > Solanales > Solanaceae > Solanum > Solanum virginianum. The sequence goes on along the minus strand of DF360133.1, from coordinate 89,362 downwards.
AATGGACAGTATAGCATACCAAATCTAAAATAGAAACAAAAATATTATAATATCATAATATGAAGAGACAAAGAGTTCATTATTCTCATAGCAAAAGTCTTACAAAATGAAATAATAATAACTATCATACTAAGAAAGTTATTTTCTTAGTATATCATAGTATGAAGAGACAAAGAATTGGCTATTCTCATAGGAAAAATTCAAAAAAAGGGTTAAATAATAATAATAATTAGTATTATCACTAAAAAAACATCGGACCTCTTCAAATTATTTTGACAAAGAAAATCCTACAAAAAGTTACATCATTTTTTATCATAAAAAAAATTACCTCTTCCTCTTGAGAGTCACCTCTTCATCTCAAAAGACACCAACCTCTATTCAACTCGCTCACACGGAATTTTGATATATAAAATGAAGTAGAAGTTTAAAGGATGATGACCATATAATAATGATATTAACAACTTAATGAATAGAGAAGATTTACAATGACTAATGTTGAGACTATAACAATAATATAAAAGAGTGGAGTAGTAAATATTAGTAAATGTATTGATACATTTATATTTATATCTGTCAAATAGAGAAGATAATTATAATGGAAGGTGAAAATTTGATTAATTGAATTAATTTAGGAGTTGTGATCATCAAAAGTCCTAAGAATATAGATAATTTTATTTTTATATTAACGGTCATGAATATATGAAGGAGTAATAATTGACATATTCATTTTTGTGTAATAATAATACAAAATATATTATCAAAAAAATGAATAAAAAATAAATAGGGTCCTTGTACAAAGAGTGTCACATCACTTTTCTTTTATTTATCTTTATACATCAAATATCGATATAGATATAAATTCATTAAAAGGTAAATGTTTAATTGATTGAGTGTATAAAGTGAGCATTATTCTTTTATTTATCTTTATACATCAAGTATCGATATAGATATAAATTCATTAAAAGGTAAATGTTTAATTGATTGAGTGTATAAAGTGAGCATTACGAAAAGTAGTATTTAGATAAAGGAAGGTGACTTAAATGCATGTATTGATAATAGAGGAAAACGAACTAGAACAATTACTGAAAGTTTAGAAAACCTGGTTCTATTTGTCATCATCACAACAACATAGTTGTATCTGCACAGGTCCTAACAATAATATACAAAAATTAATATAGAACCAACTGTTGCAACGTATGAGAATAGGGAAGATGGAAATAACACCAAGAATTTGGATAGGCTTCCTTAAGGCATTTAAATTTTCTTAATTTTGGAAGATAATCAATATATTATTGTTTAAATTTTAAATAAATATTTTAAAAATAATTTTAATATACTACGGAGGGTATAATCGTATTCTAACTTTGAAGCTAGAAGCTTCCCACTTTTAATATAATAAATTAGGAACTTTTTTGGCAATGTTCAAAACTAACTTTGTTCGTGATTATTACTAATAGAGTTTGTTTCACCAAATCTCCAAAGTGATACAGACATAGACATGGAGAGAGAAGATATGGGACACAGGTAAGGGTTTTCGCCGAAGATGGAAGTTGTTCAGCTAGTTTTGGACAATGGAATGGAAAGAGGGATTTGGCAGATTTTTTACTGGATTAGGAATGGAGATTAGAGGAGTTTTATGGTTGCTATCTATAGGAGATGAGACAATTGGGGTTTTAGGGTTAGTTTCAATTGGGTCTCATCAGTGAAGAGGAGACAATAGTGGTTGTTGGGTGGAGGAGGGAAACATAATACACAAATACATAAGAGAATGTGGAACCTTGATCAAATAAGGCTGAAGGGGGCTACTGGCATACAATAAATGTACCTATGATGGCCTCATTATAAGCCTCAGCCTCGGCCCATGCTGACGTGACATAAAAGTGGTCTTGACGGCCTCCCCATCAAAAACCACTGTCGTTCCTTGCTCTACCACCCCTAATGGGCCCTCAAAAACCCTGTTGATAATCCTTCTAGTCATTGTACTGATCATCCCGGCGGCCACGATCCTGACCCTTGCCCCTGCCCCTACCCTTGCCACCTGGTGTAGGAACTGACCTGGTGGGCTGTGTGGCGGCAAGTGCTGCTCTATGCATTGGACAATCTCTGAGCCAATAATCTGGTAGTTCGCACACAAAACAACCTGATACAGCCCTGTCTCTGTGATCACAGTCCTACTGCCCCAATCCGACTGTCCTAGAACCCTGACTACCGACAAAGTATGACCCAACTGGTGGTGAAGAAACTAAATCACTCTCACTCTGTCTAAGCTCGGCGGGGTAAGAGGAACCACCCCTACTAAATATTAATATAATCAAAATTAAATGGAGAATTGAAAAGACTACTACTACTGTCCTACTAGCGAACCAAGTTCGTTAGCAGTACCACAAATTAAGAGTAAATGTAACACCAAACAAATACACAGAATTATAGTGGAAACATTCTTTGCTCAAGGGAGAAATAACTACTACCTACACTTGTAGGATTTCAATAACTTCGCTACTTCAAAACATGAGTAATGTCAACTTACAAACTCGCAACTCTCCACTCAACAAACTTTTACTCACCTAACTAGCAACAAACAAGAGCCAAACCCACTCTCACAAACAACTCTAACGATCTACTCCGATCGCTTACTCTACTCTCTAAGAAGCTAAACTCACTTGTTGTTACAAGCCTCTCAAAATACGTTTGCACTTGCAATAATTGTCCCTAAATAGTAATTATAAGTAGAACACATAGAAAATAAGACAGACTTTTCAAAAAGAAATTCTAACTTTAGATCTTCTTGCTTTCAAGTGTTGCTCGATTATTGCTCCTTGCCTTTGTTATTGAATCATCAATGTTTACATGGCACAAAAGCTACTCTTCTAGATTTCCATTGATCCTTATATGGTCACATTAGAATAGTTCTATTTGGAGTGCTATTCTTGGCTAGAATCCTTATATACCTTATTTAGGAGTATGTTGACATCACACAAGGTTTTCTTCTATTCCCACTCTTTTCTCTTATTTACCTTTTGCCTAGTGAACCTGGTTCACTTTATTTGACTCACTTCCTTTTTGGGATATACTATAGTTAAAGATTGTTTATATAGTTAACCCCATAGTCGCTGCATTATAGGATTACTTCTTTGAGTAGAGCATGAACACTTTTCCTTGTTGAAGTCATATTTTGATGTTGCTTCCTTTCTGAGTCCTTTCCTGATTTCATTTCCTTATCTAGCACTCCATCTCCTGGTGAGACTCTGCTTTGCGAGTACTGGGAAAGCCACCTAAACCTGGTTCTATTTGTCATCATCACAACAACATAGTTGTATCTGCACAGGTCCTAACAATAATATACAAAAATTAATATAGAACCTTAGTATTGTTTAATTCTAACATTACAAAAATGCTATTACAAGTCTTTCAATATTCGATCTTTGTAGCAGTTTGGTATCTATTTCTGATGATTCTCCCTAAAAAGTTATTACTTTCTGGTCATATAAGAATTTGACAATTAAATACATAAGTATAAATTTTGAAATTTATAATAGAATATTGTTTTCATAAAAATATTTTTTGAAATTCATAATAGAAGATTTTTTTAAATCTAAGATTATTTGCAATTTTTAGAATTTAACTTACTTCTCGTTCATAAGTACAATCTTTCTTTATTTTATTTTTTCTCTAATGAAGATCTTTGAACTCTCAAATATTCCAAGTATATCTAGAAAGAAGATCAAGAAAAAAATTATTAAGGCAGTAAGAGGAACATATTATTTTTATATTTAATAGTCGGTACAATCTGAAAGACTTACCCATGTTTTTTTCCCTCAATACGTAATATTATATCTTCAAATGAAACAAAATTGTTTGAAAAAGAGACAGTAGAAAATTGACTGTTGCAATCCTGAACTATAGTGTTATCGATGAATCCAACCTCAGTCTCTTTGTTTACCGATAGAAAATTTGGTCTGGCATTATTAGTACGTCCATTTATAATGTAATAAATTTTTCCTTGTTGTAATTTTTTTTTGGTAACTAATATTTCATTAACCAACAAATGAACTTTACATAGCCATAGCAATTTAACTCATTGCTATCTCAGTTGAAAAAGACTCCTCACAGCAGTTATGTCCTAGTGTGGGAATACAAGTTGTTGCAGCCTCAAGCTAACTGCTACATTTGCTCTGACATTAGAAATGTATGCTACTTCTGTAGCTATTGCATCACTATGTCTATTCTTGCCTTCAAATATTCTAAGATGTCTTTCATTCCAGATTATATACACTGCCTCAGTATACACCAGCTTAAATAGTTGAGCTTTAATTGTCCTGCCTTTTGAGGATGCCACCAGCCAAGCTTGATGATCAACCCAAGTCGTTGTTGCTCTTTGTTGCCAATTTAACTAGGTCTATAGTTTTCTCCATACATTGTGGGTAAAGGAACAATCTACAAAGAGATGATCTCTTATTTTCAGTTCAATTTGGCAAAGCTTGCTGGTAGGATCAGCATCTATTCCCCATGTTTGCAGCCTGTCTGTTGTCATGAACTTATTTTGTAGCATTAGCCATAGGCTAAATCTTGACTTAGGCCTTGTCTTGTTGCAATTTTTCATCCCACTTTACAGTATGATCATTAAAAAGTGTAGCATCAACTTTTGTACCATGTTAAAAAAATATATATATATATAATGTTAAAATATTAAAGACAAATACCTCTTCATCGACAAATGTTAAAGTCTGTCGAGTACCTTCATTGGTGTCCCTTTTATATTACTTTATTGGTCCATTGCCAATAAGTAAGACTTTTATTATCCAGTAAGAATTGTATCTTTTTAAGGTATTAATTGGCACAACTTCATTGATCAAGTCCTTCTCAGGATCAATTGCAAGATTGTCTAAAATAAACTGTTGACAAAAATAAATAATAAGAATAGTATATAAATTTATATAATAAAAAATTATTCAGTGAAAAAGTATTATCTTACTTGAGATCTAACTTTCCCCGAATGGATAAAACTTGTGAATAGACAGAGATGTTAGTTACAAAATAAGAGAAAATTTTAAATAACAAAAATTTATTAGACTCAACTAATGAATCTAAGGCCATAATATAATTTGAATGAAGCAAGTTAATCTGGCATAACAATTAATATTGTTTTGTTTAAATTCAAAAAATGAAAAAGAAAGGGAAAAGAATATGAAACAAAGAAAGTGAGTGTGTAATATAAGCAAACCTGAGAATCAAACTGAAGCTTGAGAGAAAGCGTAAAATAAGAAGATACAAGCTGAATTGTTGATTGTTAAATGATTGATGAATCGAAAGTTGAAATTGAAGTATTTTTATAGAAGGAAAAGAAAATAATATTTTATTATATTTAGGACAAAACTTTTTCTCATATAATTAAAATTCATGGTGAAATTAGAAGAACTTTTATTGAAATATGGCAAATTATTTTCAAACAATTAATAAGTTCTCCATTTTAAAAAATTATTTTTTTAAAAAAATTATGTTCTCCCCTTAAAAGAAATACCCTTTTAGAATTATTATTTGAAATAAAATCAATCTCCATTTTTCCCCTTAAAAAAATAAAACTTTTTTTTTATACCAAAGACTATTAATTCTTTTTTCTTTTTTCCTTAAAATAAGAAGGTTTTCCCTTTTCCCCTTAAAATAAGGAAAAACTTTTTTTTTGACCAAAGTAAATTCATTAGGCTTTCACGTTTTCTCTTTAAAAAAAACAATTTTTGGTAATTATTATTTCAAAGTTTCCATTAATATTTTTTCCCTTTTTTCCTTTAAAAAAACCTTTTTGGTAATTATTATTTCAAAGTTTTTTTTTGGACTACTTTAACTAAAAAAGATTCTTTATACAGGGATTTCATTGTAATAATAAAATCTTTTTTCACTTAATTTGATTACATTTAATATAATTAAAATAGTTAAAAAGTTCAAACAACATTTCTAAGGGCCTTCACACTTTTAATATAGTATAGATATAGATTATGAAATTTTTTTGGCAATGTTCAAAACTGACTTTATTCGAGATTGTTACTAATAGAGTTTGCTTCACTAAATATCCAAAGTGATACAAACATAGACATGGAGAGAGAAGATATGGGACACAGGGCAAGGTTTTCACTAGAGACGGTAGTTTTTCAGCTGGTTTTGGACAATGAAAAGGAGAGGAGATTTTTTTTAAAAATATTTTGCGGAGTTGGACACCCATTTTTATTCATTAGCAAATAAAACTTTGTATAAAGTTATCCGTGCCCAAACATAAGCAATAAAGCCGGCCAAAACTCTCCCCTAAATCCCAGTATAAAAGCACAGTTAGGGTTTTCTAAATTAGAATACCCCAAAAATTCTGCCGCTCGTTTCTCTTCTTGTTTTCTCCAGAGACTTCCATCATCTTCCACGCTTAGCTTCTGTTTACTGATTAGTTCATATCACCATTATTGATATTGAGCTCGCCTCTGTAACTCAGGAAAGGGGGATTTGGTAGGTTTTTTACTAAGGTAGGGATGGAGGAGGAGTTTTATGGTGACTATCCATTAGAGACAAGACAATTGGGGTTTTAGGGTTAGTTTCAGTTAGATCTCATTGGTGAAGAGGAGACACTAGAGGTTGTTGGATGGTGACTATCTTCAATAGAAATAGAGGTGGCAAAGTAGAGATGGAAAAAAGAAGTGACCTGTGGGGTGAGAAGTAGAGTTATGATTGTTGACAAAGAGATGTAAAGGAAGAAAATATGAGAGGGACATTAATCCCTTTATAGAATGAGAAAAAAAACGGATTTGGGGTCTACAGTGAGTTAGAGACCGCTTTCTACGACCCATAGTGTGATCTATGACTTGTAGGGACTCTTCGTTTGGCCTAAGGCCAATTCCGCAAGTATCACTATCTCACTATGGAAGGAGTAGATGGCATCCTTCGGTCCATAAGGCGGAGTAACTACATAGCTGGGATTGTCTCATTAGAATAAGAATCTACGGAGCCTATAGCTTTTGCATTCAAATCAAATTTGGGAAAAAACAGATGATGCTCATTCTGCATTCTCACATCACCACCCTTTATGTCACTTATCATCCTTCCTTTTTGAAGTGAGGTAGATGCCAAATGATAGAATGATTCATGGATAGGCATCTACCTCATTTCATAGGGAAAGGACGATAAGTGATATAAAGGGTGGTGATGTGAGAATACAGAATGAGCATCATCTTCTTTTTCCCAAATCTGATTTGAATGCAAAAGGTATAAGATCTGTATATCCTTATTCTAATGAGACAATCCCATCTATTTAGTTACTCAGCTTATGGACCCAAGGATGCCATCAACTCCTTCTTTCAATCTTGACACAAACAAGCTCCGGGAGAAGCCTTTTTCATCCTGCAGTTATCACCCAAGGTTTCATATTGATGGAAAGCAGAGTATTCTCAATGGCTCATATTTATCACATCATCCCTTAAAAGAGTCCCCTACGGTACACCTCAGTGGTTATTATGCAAGTTAGGGCTCAAGATAATATTTTTGTTCTTTTTTCAGTAAGCATCAACTTTCTAGAATATTTTCGTTCACTTTCTATAAGTAATATACATTGTATAGTAACATTTGAGCCCAAGCTTCAAGTCAAAAGCATCAATATTGTCTAGTAAATGATAAGGTCGAGCACCTATTTACGTCCCATACCTTTGGTAGGGGATTCATGCATAGACTTGCAAGTCAAGGATATTGTTTCAAAAGCTGAGAGTATTTCAGAAGATAGCCTCCAATAGGATTTCTTCACTGTTTGTTTAGTGGAGAAATTCATTGGTTTGTCATATCCACTAAAATTATTTGTGCAATCCCATAGTTATCTCAAAGAGAATTATGGGATGATTTATAGCCATCTCCTCGATCAGAGGGAATCCATACCAATATGTACCATACTTGCTCAGTTTGTGAGCAATCTCTTTAGATAACATATGAACACTTATTATGATGTGTATGCTTTATTGGATTTGGATATCACTCTATCTTTTATTACTTCATTTGTTACTAATAGGTTTTATGTGTGCCCCGAATTATTATGTGAACCCTTTGACCTGTGTACCCCTATTGGTGAGTACAAGTGAGGAGCATAAATTCCTGAACCACAGAGTGAGTGATTTTACATAGTCCCTAGCATTGAAACTGAAAAAAATATCATCATGAGAGATATGAGACTTTTTTTGTGAGGGCACTTGTATTGGGTTGACTAATTCTATTAGGAAAAAGCCTAAGGTTGAAAAGGTGCAAAGCAAGAACCAAATCTTTAAATATGCAACGATAAAATTGAGAAAGAAAAAGCTATGCAGGAGTAGAATAAGAATTTGACATTTTCTAGTGTAATCTCAATGGCAAGTGATATTAAGATTAGAACTAGACCACCCATTGAGGTTTGTTTCAAAGATTTGACACTTACTTTGAAGGGGGGAAACAAGCATTTATTGAGATGTGTATCAGGTAAATTATCACCTGCTTGTGTTTCTGCTTTTATGGATCCATCTAGTGCTGGAAAGACAACATTTCTTTCTGCATTGACTGGGAACGCTATTGGGTGTTCCATCACCGGTTTGATTCTCATAAATCGGAAGCTTGAACTGATGCATTCATACAAGAAAATCATTGGCTTTGTACCTCAAGATGACATTGTACATGAAAATTTAACTGTGGAGGAGAATCTTTGATTTAGTGCTTGGTGCTGGTATGCCATTGTAGTTATGTTAGTACAGATCTATGCATTCATATATATATATTGTTTTCATGGCATTTGTTTTTTTTTGAAACTGTTAGCACAAGCATGACATTTGTTTGCTTCATATGTTTCATGGCTTAATCAATTATCAGTCTACATTTTGGTATCTATGTGATATGAGTGTTCATAAATCATGCCATGCGAGTTCTTTTAACAACTGTGTGCTTAAAAAGATGCTCGTCTCATGTATTAAAAAAAGAAGAATTCATCTCGGGAACATTAAAGCAAAGATTTGAACAATGAAATTTTATGGTCAATAGTTTGAGTCTCCAAATAGTAACTTACATATTTGGACTTAGATTATATACATCTACAAGATCAGACTTCAGAGTAAATTGCTTGTTCAAGCCTTCCTTAGTCCTTGTGGAACTGAGACTGAGTCCGTATTACAATATTTGCTGTATCTGAATTTAGCACACTAGTGTTATTAATATGTGTAATAATTGGATGCGTTCTAAAAATGAAGATAAATGAGAGGGAAAATTCATGATTAAGCACAAATGACAGTTATTGCAACTTACGAGATAATTTTATTGTAGATGGAGCCAGTACTTTGTGGAAAGAAATACACAGAAAGTACAAAGTTCCACTAGTTTTGTAAAAAGTAAATAGAAATTTTAAAAAACTGTGAAATCAGAGGATGCTTTTATCCACAAGAACATATGTAAAAAATACATATAAAAGTGGTGAGTGAAAAGTATTATTTCCTTTTACAACATAAATCAAATGTAACTTTTCCATATTTCTCTCTCAACAAAATCATCATAATTAATAAAATAATTCTTTAAGTCAAATACTATTAAAATTGCAAGAACTAATTTTTTCCATGCTTCATCTTGTTAATCTTAGAGAGAAATAATGTATGCATCAAAATTCATTGTCACGACCCAAGCCTAGGGCCTAGACATGACATAGTGAATGGAGAACATGAAGGAACCCCAAACAAGCCTCTTAGCATATCATTCACACATTCCTGACTGTAGAAGCAAAATAATAACAACATATGACATTAATTAAAAGAGAAGCGAGACTAAGGGAAGTCTTTCATATAGATATCTATAGGGAGTCAAGCTCAATACAAAACATCTCAATATCCAACAACACCTCTACTAGTAGATGGGGCGAGAGCCAAGACAACTCTCGGGCCCACCCTCATAGATAAGTGTCCAAAATATAAGATAAAGTCTCAACATAAACTTGAAAGAAAATAAATATTGTCCCCGGATGTGAGGACTCACCAAGACCTAACTTCGAACGGTCCGACTAGCCATGGGGGCATGAGGATGATCAATGGGGGGCACTGGTCCCTACATGGTAACATCATGTAGGCATAGAGTATGCGTTAGTACTTGGAATATACTAAGTATGCAGGGTGCAATGAAATAAAGGAGATATGCCATAAAAATCAACACACATGGTCATAACCAATAGGTATAAACTTAATATGAAACATATGTTCAATGCCTTACACAAATATGCACGAGAATGGCCAAATAAACCACCCACTCACCTTATGGTATACCCTTTTTGGAGAGCGTCATCAATATCGCTACCTTATGACATAGCCTTTTCGGTAGGTACTATAAGATGTCCTTTACCTTACGATACCATCTTTTCGGTAGGAATTAAGAGGTGTCCTTACCTTACGATACAATCTTTTTGGTAAGAGAGATGTTCTTACCTTACTATACAATCTTTTCAGTAGAAGAGATGTCCTTACCTTACGATACAATCTTTTCAGTAGGAGAGATGTCCTTACGTTACGATACAATTTTTTTGGTACGAGATATGTCCTTACCTCACGATACAATCTTTTTGGTAGGAGTTGTGAATTGTTCTACCTTACGGCATGGCCTTTTCAATAGGTAATATAAGAATAGTTTACCAAACCATCATATCAAAGTATCAAGAAGGGCTTTATATCATTCATAACATTCTCACGAGATCATAGCATGCATAATATCCCTTCGACATTCTTAACGTTCATAATTTACATATCGTACAATAGAACATTCATCAACATAAAAGTTTATCAACAACTTAGAAATTCTTGTCATTTAATTCCATCAAACACATGGTGGGTTCATGACACTTGTTCAAAATCATGCAACTTAAGAGTATAAGAAGAAGGAGTAAATCAATTCAATTCAGCCCACCAATATTGTAGTAAAACCCTCATTTTGGGTATCTTGAAATTCATCTCAAAATTCTAAAATAAAGGAGTAAATCAATTCAATTCAGCCCACCAATATTGTAGTAAAACCCTCATTTTGGGTATCTTGAAATTCATCTCAAAATTCGCAATAGTTCATAGTTCATATCATGCAAAACTTCAATAGATATAAATCAACTCATGGTACTAGATTAAATATATATTCATGCATAATCAATCAATACTTTGATAAAATCCAACATAATTGTCACGACCCAGCCCCGTGGGCCGTGACTTGTGCCCGATTGGGCACCTAGACACAAACGCAAAGCTAGATTATAACAAATGTCTTGTTTTTTTTCTCTTTTCAGAATACATGGTTAATCATACAAACTGGGCACAACCCACACGTGTATGTATCCACAGGCCTCTAAACAAAACTGACAGAATCATAGGATGGGACAGGGGCCCGTCGTACCCCTGAACGGGTATATATACACATAAAGCAATGAATGAACATATACATAAAAACCAGAAGTGGGCTCCAGAGTAGGGGAACACTTCAAACCACATAAGAACGTCCTAGACTGATGAGTCACCAAACTGTGTGTCAGAACCTGCGGGCATGAACGCAGCTCCCGAAGAAAGGGGGTCAGTACGAAATATGTACCGAGTATGTAAAGCAAAATGCATAGAATATAACCCAGAGTAATAATTAAAACAAAAGTAGAAAAATCAAAGGCATATTCCAATCACAGCATACACCCAATCACAGCATACGCCCAATCACAGCATACGCCTAATCACAGCATACACTCAATCACTGCATATCGCCAAAGACAGCATACGCCCAATCACAACATCTGCCCAATCACAGCATACACCCAATCACAGCATACGCCCAATCACAGCATACACCCAATCACAGCATACGTTGGAGTACATGTATACATATGTATCATAAGAGGCACGAGCAGAGTCGTGCGTAATCATATGCATAAAATCATTATCAAAAATCCAAAAGATATGTAAAATATTCATATTTGAAATCAGAATAATATTTATTACAACTCCCAAAATTTACCAAAATTGCATAAAAGGGCGGTGCGGGACCCATGGCTGGTGGGAACTCAAACTGGCCCAACCTACGGAGAACATACTCATCCTAAACCATACGAACTTCTACGAGGTATTTCTAACGGTTTTCAAGCAATCCAAGCTTTTATCAAAAATTATGGACATTTATACTTTTAAAACTTTTAATAAATAAATTCTTTCAAAATTTATCAAATTTCCCATATTTTGCAACTTACAACTTTAAAAATATAAGAGTCAATATTATGACAAAGTTAACACAAGAGTGCCAAGGAATGAATACGGACTGTACACAATCTCGGATTGCGGGAATAGAGTTCCCTCGGGGATCATGTTAAAGCCTAATTTGAACTAGGACATACCAAAAGGAAAGGTTACTTTACCTACCTCAAATGTCCTTCAATTCACTCCAAATGTAATCCAATCCAACTTATGCTATGAGGTATCCAAATTCTACAAATAATTCATAGCAATGTCAAATAATTAACTAAAGACTTCTTGGCGTTAAATTTCAAATTTACCCTTAATCCTACAAAAAATTTGGCAGCATCTCCCTTTTAAATTATGCTACCCCGAGAATCCATCTCGGGTCAATTCATCAACAACAATAACCCAATAATATCAATAATCAATTGGGATACCAATATAATAACAATAATTCCAAGAATCATCAAGTAACAACATCCCAAAAACAACTCCCTTAAGCTACTTAGAAGACCTAATATAGTAGGTGTATAACATCAAAATAATCTTAGAATGGAAGAAAAGGAATTTCAAATTTCCTTACCTTTGGCCTAGAGCTCTTGAAGTTTTTCCCCAACTTTTCTTCTTTGTTTCTTGTATTTTTTTTCTAAGTAAGGAATGGTAGGGAGATAAAGAGATTATCTCATATATATAGATACAAGACTTGGCCACTTGTCCATGGGCCCACATTATACTTGGTCCAATTAAAATGTGGCACCAAAGTTGTGTGGGCCCCACCTTATCACCTCTAGATTTCTAACTTTTAAAAACTCTACTTTGGTCCCAAGCTTTCCAATAATACCACTTTGGTCCTAAATTTTNACAACATACATGTACCCATTTGGCCCTAACACTCCACATAAACATGTAAATGGATTTTTCAATACTTCCTTTACTCTATCATGATCATAATATACTAACTAACATCAATTCATAATTTCAACCCAATACAGCACTACATAATACATACATAACCACATGGCCTCAACCATCCTTTAATACAATTCACTTCCAACATTCAATATTTCAAGATTTTTTTTTTATTTTAACATACTACAACATATATACAACCTTTATAATACATAAAATAACATTAAAGCTCACCTTACCACTTCAACTCCTTAAATGAACTAGGATTCCAATCTTGAGGAAAAGAATGTTTTCTTCCTCCAACAACTCCCTTAAGCTACTTAGAAGACCTAATATAGTAGGTGTATAACATCAAAATAATCTTAGAATGGAAGAAAAGGAATTTCAAATTTCCTTACCTTTGGCCTAGAGCTCTTGAAGTTTTTCCCCAACTTTTCTTCTTTGTTTCTTGTATTTTTTTTCTAAGTAAGGAATGGTAGGGAGATAAAGAGATTATCTCATATATATAGATACAAGACTTGGCCACTTGTCCATGGGCCCACATTATACTTGGTCCAATTAAAATGTGGCACCAAAGTTGTGTGGGCCCCACCTTATCACCTCTAGATTTCTAACTTTTAAAAACTCTACTTTGGTA
>DF360133.1:28073-48815 GCA_000787875.1 Solanum virginianum | reverse complement strand
ATATGAAGTTGAAGTTTCGATATCGCACACAGATTTTGAGATATATGGAAATTATTATTTCGAGTCATATTTTCGAGCACTTTTTTGGGGTCATTTCAATAGGCCAGGATAGGGTATACATAGTGGGTAGAAGTCCCAATTAGATGGTTATGTCAAAATCATTGTTATGCATACATAGTTGGTTCATGAGCTCCATCCAAACTTGACACCCGAACTATAATGATTTGGTTGGTCATTTTTGGCATTATCTGTGACAATTTTTGTTTTGAACCTTTCATTAGTTTCTTTGGGCTTATTTTTAACTATTTGAATGGTTGTAATTGGAATATTGAGTTTTAAAAGCTCAAAATATGAATTTTGGCTTTTTTGTGGCTTAAGTTATTAAAAAAGTGAGTTTTTATGTCATTCTGAGTCTTAGCACACGGATCTGGGATCTGTCACTTCTATTACTCCAAAATGTTGAAATGAAACGGCCGGAAGTTGCGAGTTTAATTTTGGTTTTGGAGTTCGAAAGTCCGAATTAGAATTTGATAGTTTCACTAGTTTTGGATGGTGAAACTAACACTAAAAATGATCTCAGAATAATTTTTAGAGTTGCCGAGGGCAATTTTAGTATTTTGAGTTTTGAACTAGTTTTATTGACTTACATTGGTAAATGTGGTGAAGAGGACATGAAACTATTTTTTGATGATTTCGTTGAATCTAGATCATTGTTTCTAGTATGTATATATTTGGTTTGTGAAATTCAGAGTTCGAATAAGTTTTGGGGGTCCATTTGAGTAGGAAAATTGGACTTGGCATTGCGGTTTGCTATATCTAATGCAGGCATACTTCTTCTCTGCCTTTGTGGAGATTTCACCACATTCACGGAGGTGTGAGTCTGCTGAGCTCCACGTTCGATGGACAATTTTAAACTCATAAAACACCATTTTTGAGCTTCTAAGCTTTTTAGAGCAATTTTGAAGAAAGGTTTGTGAAATTTTTGTTGGGTAAGTGTTTCTAATACTAAACTAATCAATTTCTATGAGTTTTATCTTTATTTTGTATTTGATTTCATGAAATTATACACCCAAAAATTAGGAATTTTTAGACTAAGTTTTCCAAACTTAACTATTGATTTCTTATCCAACTCAAGCTTGATTTTAATAGAATTTTCACCCACAAACTCTAATTTTTGTGTAGAACTTGATTTCACAATTTATTTTCAGATTTAAGACTTTCAAATTTTAGCCCTATTTTTGACCATTTTGTCCTAAGCCTAAATTATGCCTATTTGGGTATCAAAACGCTTCTCTTGATATGTAGTATCTTTTGTTTATAGTGGTTGATCAAATTAGGGGATCGATTTGAGGACTTGAGTTGATTGAATGCTTGTCCAAGTGCAATTTCAGCATCGAGGTAGGTTTGACTAACCTTTTAGGACTGGATTTAAAGTTTTTGATTTTGTTCATATGATAATCATGAGAATTAGATAGATAATTGTGTATTTGAGTTGATATGTTTGAACGAAGATGAAAAAATGATTTCGGTTGAGCCAGATCGTTGTATAATTTTGATCCTATTGATGATATGAGATGAGTTACGATGAAATGATGAGCACTTGAGATAGAGTGTGACTAACTAAGACATGTGAGACCCATTAGGATGAATAAGGTATGTTATTGATATACTTGTATTGTTGGGACTAGTTAAGTTTGATTCCATTGTTATATGTGTATATTTGGGATGAGATAGGTCTGGTATCATTATCATACATGCATATTTGGGATAAGACAGGTCCAATATTATTGTCATTCTTTTGTAATTCGGACGAGTTAGGTCCAGCAATATTGATAATCTTGCATACTTGGGGGGAGTAAGATTTGATGTTATTGACACTCTTAATTATCGATATAATTATGATGATCTAAAATATGATGATAGTTTGGGAATTAGCTGTTACACTTGATATTACTCGTTAAGTACATATGATCATTATGAGTTTCATGTATTTATATTTCTGTTGTAATGCTATTCTACATGTATATATGCATATTTGGGTTGCACTGTTAATTTAAATCTATTGTGTATGGCTTGTAACATCCCTTGACCCGGGTAGGAGGCAAGGGCATTATGATTCACATTGGTACCACCCCCTTGACTCGAACAGGAGGCAATGGTGAAATTCATACTTTATATGCCTTGATCAAAGGTAGGTGGCAAGGACTTGGCATCATATTATTACTTGACCACAAGAAGGTGGCAAGGTTGTGGCATTCTAATATTCCTTGACCACGGGCAGGCGGCATGTTTGTGGCATTCTGATATCAATTAACCATGGTCAAGTGGCAAAGGTTGTGACACCCTTGGTATTTTGATAGATAAGTTGTGCATTATAAATCCCATTGTGGTTGTACGACATCATGAAATCTTAAGGATATCTTATTGTTATTTTTATTGTTATTGTTATTGTTATTATTCTTATTATTATTATTCTTATTGTTATTGTTATTATTGTTATTGTAATTATTCTTATTGTTATTATTATTGTTATTATTATTGTTATTATTATTGTTATTATTATCATCGTCATCGTCGTCGCCGTTCTTCTTCTTCTTCTTCTTCTTCTTCTTCTTCTTATTGTTGTTGTTATTGTTGTTGTTGTTGTTGTTGTTGTTGTTGTTGTTGTTGTTGTTGTTGTTGTTGTTATTGTTGTTGTTATTATTGTTGATGTTGTTATTATTATTGTTGTTGTTCTTGTTGTTGTTCTTGTTATTGTTATTGTTATTATTGTTGTTGTTGTTATTGTTGTTGTTGTTGTTGTTATAATTGTTGTTGTTGTTATTGTTATTGTTGTTGTTCTTGTTATTGTTATTGGTGTTGTTCTTATTGTTGTTCTTATTGTTGTTCTTGTTCTTGTTATTGTTGTTGTTGTTATTGTTGTTGTTATTGTTGTTGTTATTATTGTTGTTGATGTTGTTATTGTTATTGTTGTTGTTGTTATTATTATTATTATTGCTATTGTTATTGTTGTTGTTATTGTTGTTGTTGTTGTTATTGTTATTGTTATTATTGTTGTTGTTGTTATTATTGTTATTGTTGTTGTTGTTATTGTTATTGTTATCATCGTCGTCGTCATCGTCTTCTACTTCTTCTTCTTATTGTTATTGTTATTGTTATTGTTGTTGTTATTGTTGTTGTTCTTGTTATTGTTCTTGTTGTTGTCAAAGACTATCTTATTGTTATTGTTATTGTTATTGTTGTTGTTATTGTTGTTGTTCTTGTTATTGTTCTTGTTGTTGTTCTTGTTATTGTTCTTGTTATTGTTGTTGTTGTTGTTATTGTTGTTGTTGTTGTTATTATTGTTATTGTTATTATTATTGTTGTTATTGTTATTGTTATTGTTGTTGTTCTTGTTGTTGTTGTTGTTGTTATTATTGTTGTTGTTGTTGTTATTGTTATTGTTGTTGTTGTTGTTGTTATTGTTATTGTTATTGTTGTTGTTGTTGTTATTGTTATTATTATTATTGTTATTGTTATTGTTATTATTGTTCTTCTTATTGTTATTATTGTTCTTTATTGTTGTTGTTATTATTGTTTTTGTTATTGTTGTTGTTCTTATTGTTATTGTTTTTGTTTTTGTTGTTATTGTTATTGTTATTGTTTTTGTTGTTGTTGTTGTCGTTGTTGTTGTTGTTATTGTTGTTGTTGTTGTTGTTGGTCATCCCTGTAGATCGAGCAGGGGGACCTACACAAGGTAGCTGATTCACTCTGTTGGACCTTTCTACCTCCATCTTGATCTTATCGATGAGGCTCAGACTTTGAGTTATCGTTGATCCTTGGGATTTCCTTTACTTTCCTTCATGTTGTCTATTGAATTTTATGAGACAACATTGTATTTTCTTTTGAGAAAGTTGTGTTTGTTCTTCTGAAATGCTTCGATGATCTTATACTCATGACTCTAGATTTTGGATGAATTGTTATGTTATGTTTGGGATGGTTTTGGCCTTGTTTCTTTTTCTGTTTGTCGTGATCCATTTTGGGTCTTCACAAATTTAGTGTCAAAGCTCTAGGTTCATTGGGCTCGTGATTCAATAGTGGGGTATGTAGTAGAGTCTTATAGATCAGTGGGTAGACGTCCCACCCATCTTCGAGGGGCTACGAGATGTTTAATAAGAAATATTTTCACATCTTGCTTTTATTCATACATATATTCATACCACCTGTTTGAAAGTACCTAATCTACTCCTTCTGCACAGATACTTATTACTCGATCCCATCACTCAGTAGGGGAGCCCGAGTCAGCTGATGCGACTCGCAGTCAAGGTCGATGCAAAATTTGTGTTAGGTTAAAGGGTCGAGGGATTTCTAAAGGGCAGCTTCGTCCAGGGGACAGACCTGATCGGCTTCTCCATAGCCTACTATAATGTTTAAAGGGCCTACGAATTTACTCAATGGCCGTTAGCTCCATCTCTTACACTGTCAGTTCATGAGCTACTTATGCGATTATTAGGTAGATTGGAGGGAGTTTCTCCAGCCCAGATACTGTTGAGATACTGATTTCTATCATACTGATTGGTCCTTCTAGTGTTCCACCTAAGCTAACTATGATTCATGTGGGTCCTTCTTTAGCTCCAGGAAATCCTCCTGGAACTATTATTACTCCACTTTAGGCCTCTAGACTGAGTTTGGGTACTCAGTTTCAGATTTTGGTTGTTGCTCTATCTATTGCACTTCACTTGTTTATGGTGCCAACATCTTCTGCCTGCCCAAGCATGTCTATAGCAGAGCAGAAGAGCTTTGAGAGGTTTGTACGGTTGGCTCCACCGTATTTTGATGGAACTTCTGGCGATAGAGCTTATGACTTTTTGTCAGATTGTCAAGACCAGTTGAGTAACGTGGCTATTCTTGAGTTGCATGGGGTTGCCTACACTTCATACCTGTTCATCGGCCTTGCCAAGGAGTGATGGAGGTCATTTCTATCTCTTTAGCAACTTGGCTCTCCGGCTATGACAGGGCCAGGTCACGGGGATGTTTTTGGAGAGGTCTGTACCATATAGCCTTCCAGACAACTATAGAGATGAGTTTGATCTATTGCAGCTGGGCTCTTGTTTGGTTTCAGATTATGAGGCCAGATTCCATACCTTATCAAGATATGCTCTGTCTAGTATTCCTACCGAGTTCCTTGGTTCGATAATAGTAAACCCATTCATCTATCCCTTCTCCAACAAATCCTTGAGTTGCTCCTTTAACTCCTTCAGTTATGCAGGAGCCATTCTATAAGGAGGAATTGAGATAGGCTAAGTAGCGGGTAAGAGGTCTATACATAAATCTATCTCCTTTTTGGGGAGGGACACCTAATAACTCATCTGGGAAGACATCAAGGAATTCACTTACAATGGGCATTGACTCAAGAGAAGTAACTTTGGAAAAGACATCTTTGACCCTCACAAAGTGATAGATGCACCCCTTGAAAATCATTTTGCGGGCCTTTATAAAAGAAATGAATCGACCCCTACATGAAGAGTTTCTACCCTCCCATTCAAAGACTAGGTCATTAGGGAATTGGAATTTAATGCTACGTTTCTATAGTCAATGGAGGCATAAGAAACATGCAAGCAATCCATATTTTGAATGGGAGGGTAGAAAAAAATCCAACCTGAAACTGAAAGATATGGGACTTCTTTCTGAAATCATTTATTTGAATGGGAGCCAGTATGGATGAAATACCATGTTTTTGTGCCCATTCGTGTTGAACCTAATGATTAATATGATACAAAATATTTTGTAAAGTTACGATACCAATTATTGGCTTGCTGAGCATGACTCGAGTTTATAGTTTTTGTGTTTTGTAAGAGTTAGTGATTTTCTCATCTCATCCTTCCTTCAGCCTTGTACCCCCTCTCCTTCCTTTGTATTTCGATTACAATGATTTGGGTAGATTTTTGACATTCATCCTGGTACATACTGGTCTCTGGAGTGAGTCAAAAGTTCTATGTCCTCGACAATTGTGATCTCATTTCCCTCCAAGATATTTTCTTTGAAGTTCAGAGCAACCACAAGGCATAATTATTCTGGTCGTATTTCTACTGTTATGGGTCCTTTGGCCTCAATCAAGGTTCACATGTTCAAGGATAGACCAGGGCCAATATCAATGTATTTCATCAAACAATATTAAGCTAGCAAGGTACCAAGAAAGAATGAGTATATCTGATGTCATGCTCCAATAAGAAAGCGATTATCGTCAGCAATTAACCTAACCGAAGTTTAGGGTCGAATCCACTGGGAATACAGGGCTTGACTACAAGACTTCACTACTAATCATTTCAAGCAACAATAACTAAAATCTCTAAATAGGGGGTTTTTGTGATTCAAAAACAAAATAAAACAAACACTAACTATAATGTGAGGAAACACTCAATTTTGAGGACAACTTAGGAATTGTGTTCCCCATGGTTCGTCGACTCGATTACCCTAGATAACATAACTACAATTGGTGATTTGCATGCAGGACAGTAGCTTAGGTTCTTCCAGCCCTCTAGTGAAAGTAAAGGTTGAATTTCAACATGGCACTTGGTCAGCAACCATGGCATGCCAACTAACCATTACCAATTGTCTTAGTCAACCTCCCCTTGGTCAGACTTGGTTGATTAGATGAGAATACATCAATCGAATTATGTCATCTATTTTCCTTTTCCTATTCGTCACTACCTTGGTTGGGATCATGATAGTAGGTGGAGTTTGGTGTTGGCTACCACCAAATAACAATAATAATGAAGGGAAACAGACAATACATGCAAAACTCCAATATAGAAATGCAATAAACCTAGGTTATTTCAAGTCAACTACCCATGGTTCCAACAACCCCAAGTTGTGGTTGCTTAGCTACTCATGGCTAAGGCAAAACAAGCAAAAATATACATATAAGACATAAGTGAGAGTTTTACCAAGAAAAATGAAGAAAATAGGCACTACAAGTTGCAAACCCACAAGCTTGATTGATCAACAATGAGTACAAGGCAAGATTTGCAATTCCCAAAATAGGTTTTCCACGAGAGAACAATAAACTACTCTAAAAAAACTAAGGATTCAAAATGTGATTGTAGATTGTCTACTAGTCGAACCTTCTCTAAACACCTATCTTAAACTATATATAGTATTTACAAAATAACCCTAGAATTTAGATATAAAAGACAGCTGACAGCTGATAAGTCTCACAGTTACGACTCATAGGATGACCTACGAGTCATAGTCAGGGTCTCGTATCAGGTTCTTCACATCTTGGACTAAATTGGTATGACCCATAGGTATGAGCCATTGCTTGAGCTATGAATCGTATGTTCCTCTCATAGTCTTGGCCTTCAAATTTTGGCCCAACATTTTGGCTTTCTGATTCTTACTATGAGTTCACCTATACGAGTTATAGTGTGTCTTACAACTCATAGGATGTCCTCGTAGGAGTGATCTTCACTTGCCAAATATCTGAATTTTTGATCTCTGATTCTTGCTATGACACTACCCTATGACTCATAGTTTGAGCTACGACTTTTAGGTGGGCCGTATGGCGTATGCTTCAGCAAAATCTACAACGTTTCTTCAAAATCATGCCAACCTTACTTTTCTGCAAGATTAACACAAAAACACATCAAAACCATAAAAAATCACTTTAAGAACTCACAAAATCCCTTGTTTTTGACACCAAATGTATTGTATTTTGATAGAATATCAACACCCTCAACTTAGTATTGTTGGTTGTCTTACTCAATCTATGCAAACAAAGAGAAATACATAGCAACTATACTAATGGCATATACAAAAACTCCTTTGATTCAGGTACCCAACTACTATTTTCAAAATAGGATTGCATAGTTATTAAGCAAACAAGAACACAATGAGATACTTGGCAGTCCAACTATGACAAGCTAAGGAGCATTAACCGTCTATAATCGCTGGTATAGTCAAATGCTACTCAAGTAGTGCAAATGTCCTTACTAGAAAGAAGTTCCTCATACTCACTCAAAAGCATTTAGAATGCAGGGACTGAGGAAGCATTCTCACTCTCACAGTTGAAATTCAATGCATACTGACTAACACCATAGGCTTGCCTCTATACTTCTCTTTTGGCTTGGTTATAATGTGGAGTTGGATCACTTTAGGACTTATAGGCTTGTAACATAGGTTCAGGGTGCTTTGGTATGGCATTTTAGGCAAGTAGTGATTAAAAGCTATCCTTGAACTATGCGGTAGTAGCTAGAGGTGAACCCAAAATTTGAGCAGGGTGCTTTGGTATGGCATTTTAGGCAAGTAGTGATTAAAAGCTATCCTTGAACTATGTTTACCAACACTTTTTGCTTTCATGATCCAACTTTTTTTAATCAATCCACTCTTATTCTCCTGTTTTGAACTTTTATCGAGTGCTTTCTTACTCTTTTTCAACTGTACCTCAATTTCAGACTCATTTTTGCTATTTTTTCTCAACTCAAGGCATAGTTCTTTTCTTTTACTTCACTCTATTCATGCTTTTTTATTTCTTTCTTGATTTTATAGCTAACCACCTTATTATTATTACTTTACCACTGTAAGGGCCACCCTCAATTTAGGCGTTTAGCGTCAGGTGAAGTATACAATATCTATGCCTCAAACCAGCACCACCAACTGTAGCCACCCTCAACATAGGCCTTTGGCCTCAATCAAGGTTCACATGTTCAAGGATAGACCAGGGCCAATATCAATGTATTTCATCAAACAATATTAAGCTAGCAAGGTACCAAGAAAGAATGAGTACATGAGAAGCTCAAAAGTTTGGAACAAGGGATTCCCTGACTCATCCGTTGGGTCATTCATTTAGGCCAAAAGTGGTTTCACTCAAATAACAAAGGCTTAAGATCCTTTCCATATCCATCACATCACCAAACCAATTTTAGAGTAACAAGGCATGTTCTGGGTCCATACTAGATGCATGAATGCAGCAAAATAAGCTCACAAGACACATGGCAATTGCATCCACAATCAAGTATAGACTCATAGGTCATGTTTTTAGTCTCAAGTTACCTTCACAATATCAAAACAAACATTGCCAGATACTCAAAAATGTATGAATGCATCAATAATCACAACCTCAGGTTTTGAGGGTACCCAATTTATCATCAAAACATTAAAACCACATCTAAAAATTATGTATATGCAAATAGATAACACTACTATGAATTTATCCATTATCTACACTACCTAAACATGCCGGTTCAACAGAAAAGTAAACATTCACAAAGAAAAAGAAGCACGACAAGAAAACCTTGGGATCAAAAATAGGGGAAATTATGGACTTGAGGCAACTCAGACTTCACCTTAATCCAGAACTTCCACCACCCCACCAAAACATGATACTTTCTCGTCAAAGTAAAAACACATACTTAAGATGCAAAAATGAAAACATAACATAGATATATAGACATTAAAAACTAAAAATTAACAAAACTTATATCCAAAATCCAACATACGCACATTATCCAACAACAACATCCAAAACTAACAGAAAAATAATATTGTCTAACAGAAGGACAAAATATGCATAAAGCAAAGTAAGAGCTGGGGTCAAACATCATGGTGGTTAAGAACCAGTCTCGGGCTGATCTACGGGGTCCTGGGGCTGTATCTCCTCCATGACTACCTAGGTTGTAGCTATTCCTAAGGTACCCTTTCCATGTGGGCTGTGCTCCACTTTATCTCTCTGAATAGCCACCAACAACAGTGACTCATGCACCACCTACTCGAGTATAGGCTCCTCCTCTTGTCTCAGCTTCTTCGGGGTCAGCTCTGAGTCATCGTGCTCAAGGGGCCTCTTCCCACGGGTGTCCGAACGGTCAGTGATCCAATCAAATGCCTCATCACCTATCGGTGCTACCTCTGGGGCTAGAACATGGGCTGCCAATATCTATAATAAGTCGGCCTTGAACTTGGCCAACTCCTCAGTAACTACACTTGCGTCGGTAGACCTAACTCCCTCAAGCCTCTTGTGGACTCTAGTATCGAATGCATCAACCCGGGCATCCACTGCTCGGACTCTCTCATTAACTAAATGTCGGGTAAATGCCTTCATCCTCTCCTCGGAGTCCCAAACAATCTAATCAATCAATGGCGAGACCCATGTTGACAACTCATGTAGCCTGCCCTCTGCTATAGCCACCCTATATAATAAAGCCTAAAATGTAACAACAAAAAAAATAGGGTCATCCTGTAAAGTAGCTGCTGCTGGTGCTGGAGTACTGGAGGATAGTGTAGACTCGATCCTAACCATTAGCGTAAGCTCTCTAGCAGTAGGAGTAGTGCCGGTAGTAGCTAGAGGTGAACCCAGAATTTGAGGCCCTACCAGAAATGGCTCTAGGATAGCTGGAGAATAGCTCTCTGTAGCGCTATTGGGTTTTCATCATCCTTGATTAGGCTGGGGTCCATCATGCGCAAAGCCTCTATATGAGGGTCCAAGTGGAGAGAAACTTTCAAACCAGCTTCCTTGTATAATATATGAATCAGAATGGCAAATGGCAATGTTTGCTAAGTGCGGACTGCTGATTCGTAGATTTGTTCTAACATAATGCGAGCCCAATCAATGTCATACCCTACCAAGATGCTAGCCAATAACACGACCCTCTCTAATATGATCACATTATCTATGAATATAGGCCGATGCACCATCGGATAATAGACCACAAAAACTTTGCCCTAAATGAGAGATGGGCCTTAAAAATAGACTTGGCATGGTTTGTAACCCATATCAGCTCAATACCTTGCTTGCAAATTTGACCAGTTATCCATCTGAATAACTCTGTTCTTAGCCCAACATCATTCTGATTAACTGTTTTCCTCATGTCTGCCATCTTATAATCATATTCTGTTGTGGAGTGTGGAACTCTGTAATTGGGTCTAAATTGCACCCTTTGAATAGTTTCTATAGAGATGTCGATAACCTCACCCGTTACCATGACTTCACTCAACCGTGGTGCATCAATGGGCTTCATGAGCCTTGGAAGGTTGCCACGTACAGTAGCATAGTAAGAGTAAAGAATTCTCATGCCAGGTCAGGGACATACTTCCCCAGCACTTGTGATAACCATCCTAACCCATGGCGATCAATATCAACTTCTAAACCTAGCACACCTTTCAACCCTGAGTCTTTTAACCTTTCTTCCACATGAAATCTCCGCACTGGCGTCCCTTGACTCTTAGGATCAATTCCTTTATCATAGATCTCTTTCCTTCCAGGAACACACCATCTTATGTTTTGCAAGTCAGTGGAGGTGACGGTGTAAGCAGAATCAGCTGGATGTGGAGGAGCGATGTCTTCTGGTTGAGCCTGAGACACTTCAAGAGAAACAGAATCAAAAGTAGAGTCATCATCATCTGACCCATCTTCTTCACCCTCCTCATCAGACTGCGAGGAACTATCCACTTTCATCGGTATTCTGGTTGAGTATGATCGTGTTAAGGGCACATTAGCCTCAGGGTCAAGATGCACATTCATCTCTTTTGTTGATTGCTCCTCGTCGGAGGAGTCATCCCTTAGGCGATGACCTGAAATAGAGGCAGGACCTCTTCTACCTCTTGAAGACATTATCTCTGGAAAATTTTCAACGTGTTAAAGCATGAGACCCATGATGTTTTGTTTCAATCAAACAAGTAACAAATCAAACAATCAAACAACGAACATTAAGATTACTTAAGTACAAACAAACTGAACCAGGTACAGGTATGTCTCATGGGGAGGTTGACGAGTCATGAGACAGCCTCGTTGAACTAAGAAAACAAATAAAAAATGCATTATGGAATCAAGTATGAGGAACAGGTATGACTCGTAGGGTTACCTATAAGTCATAGTCTTGACTCATATCTCCTTTCAGATACATTTTGAGAATTCAGATCTGGGCTATAAGACCACTATTACGACTCATAAAAGGTGCTACGAGTGTTAGGTGAATCTCACATAGAAAAGGTTAAGTCACCATGGATGACTGTTGCATTCTATGAATAGCCACTATGACTCATTGAGAAACTTAGGACTCGTAGTGAGTCTTCGTAGCAGAAAATAGAGAGTCCGTCAAGTGTCTCTAACCTTTCCACGAAGACCAACAACGAATCAAAAAAACATCGGAGGTAACAAGCATAAAGGCATAGGCGATATAGAAGTAGACATAAGTACCCTTCATTACCAAACATTTCAAAACAAAGCATGAATTTTTCCTTAACAGTTCAAAATTCCTCTAAGATTATCATCATTAATGCACACTAAAAAGAAAACTATAACCCCCTCAACCCATCAATTTTAGTCCCATGTGATCTTCATAATGAACCATAAAATACTTGACAAAAGCACATGGTCACAATATTACATATCAAAATCACCAAACAAGGACAGAATTCAAGACTCGACCTTTTACAAAGACATAAACAATTGTATACCATATTTTTCTTATTATCGCAGGCACTTTT
This sequence comes from Solanum virginianum, assembly GCA_000787875.1. NCBI lineage: Eukaryota > Viridiplantae > Streptophyta > Magnoliopsida > Solanales > Solanaceae > Solanum > Solanum virginianum. The sequence continues at coordinate 36,356 of DF360133.1, read as the reverse complement.
GCATGGTTATGCTAATCATGATCCTAAGGTCTCCATTCACTCATCCATAAGATAAGGATTTTTTAGAGACAAACCAAAGTTAACCACAAGAACTTACCAAATGAATGCAAGAATGCGTGATGAGAAGAAGAAAAGTCGAAAGAGTTCTTGGTGCACAATTCACTTGCTGGGAAATTTTAGTGGGTGAAAGATGTAAAGATGAATGAAATAGTGAAAGGGAATGATGGGGAAAGTTATAAAATTAAAGGGGACGCTTCATGAAGGGACATGAAGAGCCAAGAGACATTAGTCTCTTAATATTCGAAACGGTTCGTCCTTTAAAATTCTGCAGATTGGTCTTACAAGATCCAGACTATGAGTCATATGAAGTCATATGACTCGTAGGTCATGATCACGTAGCAGATCCAGCACTTATAAAAATTATGACTTCATACCTGAGCACTATGAACCCCACTTATGACTCATAAAGGATCCTACGAATCATAAGGTTAGCTTATAGTATTTGTGCCAGCTTTTGGCACTCACTATTTTTCTCTACGAGGCATGACTATGAGTCGTAACATTCACTATGACTTGTAGGCCTGCTCGTAGAAGCTGCATCTAAGCATAGTCTTTCCATTCTTCAGTTCTTGGTTTGTTCCTGCAACCTATTACTTAAAGTACACCAAAATGCAAGTTGACACAACTGGTTCAAAGTGTTAGCAGTCTCAACAAAATATTAACTACCACCAAGCAACTATAAAATAAAAATGACTCAAGATAAATGTAAACACAAAAGATGCTTGGGTTGCCTCCCAAGAAGCGCCTTGTTTAACGTCGTGGATCGACTTTGCCTTCACGGATAATCAGACTTCTCCATGAGTATCATCACTGCTCCTTCTACTCTTCCTTTGTTCATCTTGTACTACATATAGTTGCTCAGCAAGCTGCTCTATCCTATCACCAAGACTTTGTATTGATATAGTTTATTGTTCTACTTTGTAGTTACATTCAAGGACATCAAATTTTATTTCCAAGACAATATAATCTTGCTCATTAACCTCAGGACTTGTTCAAGCAAATGTTCAATCCTTATCAGTTTATCAGTGATGCAATGCTGGTGTGATAACCTCAGCCAGTTTGCTACACTCTCGCTCTTGGGTTTACTTGAGGCTCCCTTTAGCTCACTGGTGGATAGTCCGGCTTGTCCTTGAAGGAGTTAGTAGACATGGGCAACTGCACATAGCTTTTCCATACTCTCAGTGATCTCATTAAATGGCCATCTTACAAACCCCCAATAGTCCCCTCCGAATAATGCATCGGCCTGCCCTTGTTGCTTAGAGGCTAATGCTGGGTAGAAGCTAGCCGCCCATTCATCATCAGTCAAACCATGGTTCTACTTTGCTGCCAAGCACTGCTTGTACCTTTCCCAAGCCACTACCAAAATTTCTCCTGGCACTCTTTTGAATTACAGATATTGTTCTGTATCTATTGGTTGTTGGACTCCTTATAGAAGTTCATGAGGAAGACTCTCTATACTCCCCCCTTCCCCAGTTAGAAAAAACATCATATGGGAGAATTGACCACCACTCTGCAGCTTCACTTTGGATAGTCATGGGGAAAACCTGAAAAACCATGGCCTCGCAAGCAGGATGTCTTGTCCTAAGGACCCCCCTCAACATTTGAGTGAAATTTTATAGATAGATTTGGGTATTTTCAGACTCTTGCCCATAAAATAGAGTGCACTACTGCAAAGTTTCTAACAAGTCATTTGCAGTGTAGAACTTTTGTTCAGTCATAGTGTCAGCCAACCTACACCTAAAATCAACTAACAAAAATAAACAGAAAAAGTAAAATACAGGAGAGTTCAGAAATGAACACTAGAACTAACTAATAGTGAAATCATATTCCCTAACAACGGCTCCATAATTTTATGATGACAACATCTAATATTCACGCTCCAATAAGAAAGCAGTCATCATCAGCAATTAACATTTCCCTTTTCCTATTCGTCACTACCTTGGTCGGGATCGTGATAGTAGGCAGGGTTTGGTGTTGGCACCACCACAAAACAACAATAATAATGAAGGGAAACAGATAATACATGCAAAACTCCAATCAATGCAATAAACCTAGGTTATTTCAAGTCAACTACCCATAGGTCCCACAACCTGAAGTAGTAGGTGCTTAGCTGCTCATAGCTAAGGCATAACAAGCAAAATTGTACATACAAGACATAACTGAGAGTTTTACCAATAACAATGAAGAAAATATGCACCATAAGTTGCAAACCCACAAGCTTGATTGATCAACAATGACGCCACCTTATGACTCATAGCTTGAGCTATGACTCATGGGTGGGCTCGTATAGCATATGCTTTAGTGAAATTTGCAACTTTTCTTCAAAATCATTGTCACACCCAAAGTCCCATTAAGGCAGACTAACACCCGTTGCCGATAAGGCTCGGGAGAACCAACTTGTATCCATGCACTTTTTATACATATTATAAGGGATTTCTATAAAGTCCCATTAAGGCGGACTGGTACCCGTTATCGATAATGCTTTGGAGAACCAACCTGTATCCATACGCTTTCTATATATATTATAAGGGATTTCTATATTTAACATGCTTTCAAAAAAGTAAACAGTAATAACAAGCCAAAAGGAAATGCATATGACTAGGCCGTTGGGGTCACATTGCATAAAGTATGAGAAATAACCACACTTTAATTTACATAGTCTACAAAGCCTCCAGATAAGGAAAAGTATCTGATAAAGGTCGGGATAGGCCCGCCTCAACTAACTATACAATAAAAAATTATAAGCTCTAGACACACAAAGCTCTGAAGTAACCTGGAGCTTGGTAACAACAGTTGGATATCTTGTACTCCTACTGGGGAGAGCTACTAGTACCTGTACCTGCCATATAAAATGCAGGTCCCCCGTAAGGGACGTCAGTGTTAGATAATGTACATAAAGGCAGGAAATACTATATATGAAGTAACAACTCAAATAAAACTAGGCACTGGTGTAAGGATAACAGACCACCTTTAGTTATACTGTGGAGTCATGTGCTTTATGTTCTTTTTATTACTTTACCTTTACTGTATAATCTGTGCACAATATGTAATACAGATGACCAACTGATCAATGGTAAATCTATATTAGGATCAGCCCTTGCTAGGCTTTTCCTTTCACCCCTAGAGCTACCCCCCGTAATGGGATCGACCTTTGTTAGGTGATTCTTCCACCCCTTGGGTTACCACCCATCAATAAGAAATATACTTTATCTTTTATTTACCTTTGAGATGATTCTTTTGGTGGTCATAACATTTGAGTTGTAGGACTATAGATATAGTATGTGACATGTAAATAATCATGCAAGACAATACGACAATAAAAAGAGTACATTACATAAATAATGAAATGCAGATGAGATGAAACAACTTGTGAACTTTATTTAGCAACAAGAACCCATGTATCCTGGTATCCAAGTATGTATGCAGATTTGAAGTTAATTATGTATGGGAGGATATGAAGATGTGAAAGAGTGGAGACATGGTTAATAGTTATGTCGGAGTTGGTAAGTGCCTTTATGTGCCAAGGAGGGATGTGAAAGAGTTGAGACATAATCAATAGTTGAGTTGGAATTGGTAAGTGCCTTTATGTGCCAAGGAGGGATCTGTGTTTCATGCCAAATAATACGAAATCAAGTAGTCTTACATACCTCGATATATGACCTCGTTATTACCTCGGAGTAACCTCCTTTCCACTCAAATATTTATCTACAATAAAGTAGACAATAATACTAGTATTAGAAGATAAGAAACACTTCTTGGCAGTCCAACTTTATAAAAAGTAACATCCGGGCAACAAGCTTGTATTTAGCGACCCAAAGGCATTCTTTCAACCTTTCCACTTATAATCATATTTTCGAATAACCATTCTTATGTACATGCAATATACATCTTGGTTTAGACCCTTAATAGTCTTACAACAGTTCATAAGGTACAAGACAGAACAATCTTACACAACACACAAATAGGCGGCATAACATTATGTCGTCTCACTACATTTTGACGTCAACAATCCCAAACCTATTTCAACTTTAACCAGACTGTATCCAACATTATTTACACATAAAATCAGCCTTAAAATAGTCCAAAAATAGTTCCGAAGTAGATGGAGGTCGTGGAACAACAATTCCCAACTACAAGTCCACAAGTTCGTATTAAGAACACAATTACAATATCATATAAGAACTCACTTTTGCGGACTATAAAAGTGGTGCAGCAGCCTGGTTACATCACTAACAAATTAAACCTTGTTAAAAACATAAGTCTTTCTTCATAACTCAGCCATCCAAGAAGAGAAAAGTCTCTTAAGTAACAAGAAAAGTGCACAATAATCCTTAGGACACATGCTGTCCAAATTTCCAGCACAAGCATTACTAGCATATACTTCTTGTTTTTCATGAAGAAACCATACTAAATACACAACTATAATTACTTACCTTTACGTTCAATTTGTAGGGCCTCTCCAAGACCCCTAAAAGTTTCTTGTGGCTGCTTGTAAAGTCAAGAAAGAGTTGAGAGAAAACTTGGAAAAACAATTTGATTTTTGTTCAAGTTAAATGACTTGAGTGAGCTTGGCCGACTTACTTTTCCACTATAAGACTTATTTTATCAAGTAATTAATGTACCATTTTTCCTCTTTCACTTGGGCCTTAAGGGGCTCCAAATTGATGGGCCTTTGATGCCCATTTTTCTCCTGTCTCTTTAGTTAGTTTGGGCCTAAATTATCAAATGAATTGTGATGTGTTTGGGCTCTTTTTATATTCTTCTTGGGCTGAAAATATAGTCCATTTATGATGGTAAAACATAAGCTAAAGTTACACCCTTAACACGGACTTTATTCACGATCGGACTTAGACAGATTTGACGTTGGGCTTCATTTCCATCTAGTTAGCAAATTTAAGTTGAGAAAGTAGGTCACTCACCTGCTAGCTTCATAAGTCCTACAAGTACCTCACTTCTCTCACTTCATTTAAGGCTGTGATCTACTCAATTTGACTTAAAACTTGTATACACTCGACACTCTTAAGCGTTAGACGTACATATCGCTATCTAACTTGAGATTCGCACTTTTAAAAATAGGCACTAATTTGAATAAGCCATATCATATTTCATGTACACAGTACTAGTTAATGTAAGGTGTGGGATATTACAATCATTCCAACCTAACTTTTCTGGAAGATTAAACACACCAAAACCATAAAAAGTCGCTTTAAGAACTCACAAAATCCCTTGTTTCAGGCACCAAATGTGTTGTATTGTGATAGCACATCAACTATCATCCAATACTATATCATATTCCATCACCCAATTTTGTCAGAACCCTCAAAAGTTGGAAAACTCCCCAAAACAATGTCCATGGTCACACGCTACCACTTTCACTCGGGAATAGGTAGCCGCTAAGTGTCCCACTGGGTCGCTGGTGCTTAGCCTTTATGAAATGCCCCAAAATGTGCTTTGAAAATATCAATAATTATAATTTCTATATATCTCAAAATTCGTGCGTGATATTAAAAATTCAACTTCGTATTGTCGATCAGGGAGAAAAATTAAATGGGAGACGGGTATAACCCAGATTTTGGAGGACCCATAGCAAAGATTAATTTTCACTAATTTTTATAAAATAGTATGCATCCATGACCAGGGCGTAGATCAGTGTTATTTTTTCCTCCACGATAGGTCCACATCGCGGACTAGACGCGGACCAATACAAGTTATTCCTCAATTTTTCTGTATCGGTCAAAGGCATTGGGGTGATAGCCCCATGCCCACTTATGCGTGAAACACCTATACTTAGCTATTTTTCAACTCTATATCACTCAAAACCCTCACAAAAACCTCTCCAAGACTTAATGAAATATCTCATTCAAATTTCAAGGATTTCCAGCTTAACTTTGGAACTCAAAGATTCTCTTCAAGCTCAAAGTTCTCTTCAAGCTCAAAGTTCTCTTCAAGCTAATCTCAAGAAAACCCAAGTTTGAGGTATTCGGGTTTCATCTATTGGGTCCTTTCACCTATGGAGCCAAAAATTCCTTTTTATGAAAATTGCATATTTTTAAGTTATATTACCTATGGGTATCTCTTATTACGAATTATGAGCATGAATTATGTTGGGGTTTTATGAAATATTGATTGATTATGCGTGACTATCTATTTCAAGCTTATACCATGATATGATTGTATCTATTGAGATTATGCATGTTTTAAGCTACGAAACTATGATCTATTATGAGATTTGATGATGGATTTCAAGGTACCCTAAATGAGGGTTTTATACATATTGGTGGTTTAATTTACATTAAGTTTTCTCATCTTGTTTCACTCTCGAATTGCATGACTTTGAACTAGTATCATTAACCCACCAAGTGTTTGATAAAATGTCAAGTTAAGGAGTCTCAAGTTATTGATGATCTATTTCATGATTGACAAGTCAAGTGACTATATAATGATTAAGGTTTTCAAGTATGTATTGAATTCATGAAAAGTATATATGATGTTAAAAATATCAAGTTAAGCTCTATTTCAAGATGTTTACCTCTTATGAGCCATTTATATTAAAGAAAGGGTTCATGTATGATTATGATCTACTCTCATGTTTCAAGTTAGGCTCAATATTAGAGGTAAAGCATGTTTAAGAGCTACTCATGTCCTGTTTCCATGTTTAATACAAGTTATTAAAGTATGATTATTTCAAGTATTTCGTGTGACTAGACTTAGCACCAACGAATTTGATCGACATGGACTATCTTCAAGGGTCCATACTCGTTTCCTCAAACTATGTGCTAACATAGGATTATACTTTACCTTTGCTATACTAGTGGATCCATTTAGTACACTTTATCATGAAATCTACCCTGAAATGGGATGGGTTCCCATAAGGAGAGGGGGTACTTCTCCAAAATGGGATGGAATCCTGTAAGGTAAAGTATAGTTTACCTTGGCAAGTAGACCACCTCTTTACTGATAAGGGGTAATCATTGAGATTCAAAGTTGTAGCTTACTTGGTCTTACTTTTGTCGGTTAGGGTCTCTTCCCACATATGTATTATGTCCTATGCAAGTTAAATGATTTACAAGTATGTTTTACTTCAAGCATTGATCATACATGCCATATTGAGATTACACTTATCTATTGCTTATTATTATGCATTTTGACTATATTGGTTTATGTCTTGTTGCATTGCATTCTGCATACTTAGGACATTCAGACGTACAACGCATACTCTATGCCTATAAGATATTACCATATAGGGATCGAAGCACCATTTGATCATCCTCCATATGGCTAGTATGATCTTTTGGTGAGTCCTCAAGTCCGAGGACACTATCTTTATTACTCTTACTATTTTGAGACTTCTTTATATTGAACATTAGTTACTATCAGGGAGAGCTCGGAAAGTATCTTGGCCCCCGCTCTATTCCATGTTAGAGGTGTTGTTGTATATTATGATGTACTTATATTTGATTTTGACTCTTTAGTACGTTAATGATTATCAAACACTTCCCTTAGTCCTACTTCCCTTTTTGTTATTTCTCTTGTTGTTGTTTACTATACTTCTGTGACCAAGGATGTGCGATTCATATGCTAAGAGGCCTTTTTGGGATCCCTTTGGTTTCCTATTTATCGTGTCATGTCTAGGCCCAAGGCTTGGGTCATGATAAACTTGGTATTAGAGGATTAGGTTGTTAATAGTCCACGAAATCCAACATATCGCATCGATTAGAGTCTTATTCATGGTTTTGAAGTGCGCCACACCTATGAAAGGGAGGCTATGAGGCATTTTAGGAAATGTTTCACTTCTTCGTGGTCTATAGTATGCTTTAGATATAAGTGTAAGGCTTTTTCCCCTAACAGATGCTCTTTGCTATTCTAGATCATGCCGACTCCAAGAGGGAGACTAAGGAGAGCCAGTACACCTGAGGAACAATCGGTCCCTCCCGCTATTCAAGCTCCTTATGATGGAGGGGCAGGCCAAGATGAGTTCTGAGATGCTATTGTAATATTGGCTCATGATATGACCAACCAAATCAACCAAGGGGGCTAAGCTCCTCATGCTTCCACTCTGGCTTCTAGGGTGAGGGATTTCACTAGAATGAAGCCACCGGAGTTCCATAAGTCTAAGATGGATGAGGATCCGCAAGAGTTCATAGATGAGGTGTACGATGTGCTATCCATCATGAGGGTTAACTCAGAGGAAAAGGCAGAGTTGGCAGCTGAGCATGAATTATG